>JAHZND010003741.1:0-37734 GCA_027744115.1 Acrocyrtus sp. NNG-2020 | reverse complement strand
TGTTTCAAGTCATCATAACAGTTGCCAGGTTGGCCTTAAACCACATAAATATCTTACATCACTGCTCAAGTATTCTTATCACGTAAAATTCCCGTATTATTTATTAGTGCTGAAGTCGCTCAGAACATCAGTGACGACAGTTTCGGTCTAATATTTGGAATCAACACCTTCATAGCTCTTACCTGTCAAACGATCTTAACCGTGGTTGTTGCGGATGAGGCTGGTTTCAGCCTCAACGAACGAAACCAATTCCTAACATATGGAATATGTTTTGGAGTCCTTGGGGGAGCGTTCACTATTGTGCTAGCGTGGACCCTACTGAGACAACTTTGTTGCTCGTCCAATCAAAACACTGAATCATCTAATAGTACAAGTACTACTACAGGTCCGAATTCAAATTCTAGTGAAATTGATACTAATGGTAATGCACATTCACCTTCGTTCCCAGTCGAAGGTTCATGAGTGAATGCGGAAAGAGACAAGATCTGCAATTTTTAAGAAAATAATTGGCTTCTTTACACATGCATTCTGAAACATTTATGTGCAAATACTTGAAGAAATTCTTTCTCACCAATAAAATGACTTTTTTAGCAAAACAAATTCACCCAAATGTACTTTCTTAGCTGGCGTCCGCAAAAAACAAGGAACGATTTTGTAAAATAAAAAGGTGAAAAACCTGATGTACTATCATAAAAGTCACCATATATTTCGGAGTGGTGGTAGGCTAACTCCTTCCCCGTCATTTCATATAACAGGAACGGTTTTGATGGCGGACAGGGAGAAGTGCAAGTGAAACATGTTTTTAATGAAATATTTACATCTAACTGGTATCTCCTCTGTACCTTTCACCAGTCAACTTAACTACCTCAGCCGACGAACATAAACTTCGGAATGCAATTTTAAAAATCCTCCTTGAGCTGTGCTCCCCGCTGCTGCCTCTTTGGCTTGTGTGGAGTTGTAGATAATGGCTACTGCTTTTGCCCGGTCCTGCACTCCTGCCTCCTAATAAACTTTTGCCAGTGTCATCATAAGAAAGAACGGCAATGATTGATTAGTTCATTCATGCGTGAAGCATACTGCGGTGTGTTACTCTCCTCACAGTTTCGAACCAGCCAACTTTGTTTGTGCAAGTAGCGCTAACGGAGAAACCGGTATAACCTTTTTGTATGTTTGTTCGTGTAATTACTTTTGTTGCTGCCGATTTGCTGCTGATGGTGAAGCGATAATAAGGAGAAACGAGTAAAATCGGATGTACCTACAATGCGAAAAATTTTCCGATACTCATTTTTTTGCATGACATGAATTTAATTTTCCGTGATGATGAATGTGAAAGATCAAGGCATGCATGGGCTCCCCTGCTTCCCCATGAAATTTGTTCTTTTCACTTGTTATGTGCTTTGGGGTGCTAGCTGGGTTTGCGTAAAGAAGCGAAAAAATTCAAAGAGAAAAATGGTTCAGGAATTTGAGTGTCTGTAAAACAATTCAGTCTCTTTTATCTCCGCTCAGCTAGTGCAACTTTCATTTTTATTGGCTAGGTAGATAAGTGAATATAGATTGAAAATTAAACGACTTTCTGAAAAATAATCAGCTCGAGGTACATCCGTTTTGATATATCAAAATGAAGCCTCTGCTTTTATTGACTTTTTTATTGAGCACTGGACTAAGCCGTTCCCAGCACTCGTCAGAACTCAATAATACAGTGGTAGTTTATCTGAAAAGTGCAGTGGGGTATGTAGGAAGGGTTGACCATTTTCCAGGAATTAAACCAGTTGCTAGTTTTCGTGGAGTCCCTTATGCCAAGGAGCCAATTAATGATTTACGATATAAGGTTTATTACACAACATTTTTAGTCAATTTAGTAGCATAAAGTTATGAAATTAGATAAAGTTGAATCAAGATTAATCTTGGTTGAATGTACCATCATAGTTAAATGTATTTTCTCATGTAGCCCCCTGTTCAATATGAGGAAACTACCCTGAGAAATGCTACTGAATTTGCACAGCCATGCTTGCAATGGGATCTTTTCAGAAATCAAAATGTAACAGGATCCGAGGACTGTCTGCATTTAAATGTGTACACATTGCATGAGTTACTGAATGAGAGTTCCTCGGACTCTCCATTGGCACCAGTCATGGTACTAAGGAAAATAAATTATTCATCTTCATTCTAAAAAAATAATTTTAGTATTGATAGCAAAGAAATACTAATTAACTCTTTTTAGGTGTTTTTCCACGGAGTAGGGTTTGTGGCAGGCCAATCTGATACATACAATCCTGAGTATTTAGTACAGAAAGGTGTATTAGTGGTAACGGTGCAGTACCGTCTTGGCTCACTTGGTTTCCTCAGCTCGGGTGACAAACTTCAACCGGGTAATATGGGTATGTTGGACCAGGTGGAAGCTTTATGGTGGGTTAGTCATTTCAAAAATTAATATGGACTGATACTTTCCTAGCTCGTAAATACACCCTTATCGAGAAGATTTCGTAATAATAGTTATACTTTTTGATGTAATTTTTTTTCGATTGCATTCACTAGGTCAGACGAAATATCCAAAAGTTTGGTGGTGACCCTGAAAAAGTCGTGATTTTTGGTTTGTCAAAGATCATAAAGTTACTATCAAGCATTGAACATTTCCCTTATCTATTTTTAAAATGAAATGCATTATTATTAAAGGTGAAAGTGCTGGAGCTATTGCAGTTACTCTGCACCTATTGTCACCATTGACCAAAGGTCTATTCAAAGCAGCAATTATACAGAGTGGCTCTGCCATTGCTCCATATGCTATACAACGAACACCGATGACACATGTGCAGAGGCTTGCAGCGAATTTAGGTTGTCTTTCTGGAAATACTGAGACACTCCTAAGGTGCATTCGGACCGCTGACCCTGCGGAAGTGGTTGCGAAGGACGCTAGCACAGCGGTGTGTGCCATTTTTGATTTGCTTGATTGAACAGCATAAATTTCAAGTTGACCATTAACTTTAATTTTGCGAGCAGACCAATACTTCAGACAGAAAGTCCAGTAGAAGTCATAAAAAGCCACCGAATCCAGGTCCAGTCGTCCAACTAGAGTCTGCACCCGGGTGGCCGACTTTTCTAAGCGAAGACCCGGAAGCGGCTTTGGCTGAAGGTCACTTTCACACTGTTCCAATTGTAATTGGGGTAAATCGCGATGAAAGTGCAAGTGCTGTTATAAGTAAGTAAAGGTCTCGACATTTTCTTACAAGGAAAAAGCAAACTTTAGTAAAAGTGTGCTTTCATTTCTGTAGGTAATCTTCTGCCCAGACTCATCACTGCAACGGAAACGGATTCTACGTATGCTGAACGAGTATTTCTCCGAAAAGTAATCCGTGCTTCTGGTATAGTCAATAATACAGAAGTTGCAAAAACCTCAATTAAATTTGAATACTTCAAAAACTACAACATGAGCGAAATTCTTGAGCTTAAGGATGAATTCATTAATTTGCACTCTGACTTCAGTGTGGTAGGTCCAGTTTATAAAACTGCCATGTACCTCTCTCAGAAGTCCCCAGTATATTTTTACACATTCGAGTACGAAGGAGAGCTAAGTTTCTCCGAGTATTTTTTGACACCTTCCTCTGAATTAAGAGAGCCACGACAAAGGGAACAGCGTAGAATCAAGCGAAGTGACAACACAGACAACAACGCCTTAGAAATTGCTGCAGAATCTAACAACGCAAGTAATCTCCGACCAACTGCGATCAATTCAGGAGACGAGTTTGATAATGGGGAAGACAGGCGTAAGATAATTTAGTTTCCGACAGAAGACAGGCGTCTATTTAGTTGCAACTGCTATTCTATTTCGTTCGGACTGCCTAATATTTTTTGCATTTATTGTCGCAGGACATGTCATCCACGGAGAGGAACTATTATACTTATTTCGATTCAGAAATCCGTCTACCAGGTCTGTTGTTGATATCGAAGACGACGAAGGAATGATCGTCAGAGAAATTATGACTTCTTTGTGGACTAACATGGCCAAATACGGGTAGGCAAGAAAATCAAAATACATGTACCACTTCCCGTCCCATTAGCAAAAACTAACCATATAACTAAATCATTTTCAGTTCCCCTACACCTCCTGACCTGGAGAGGGCCGCAGCGGTTCCAGTCGAAGAGTGGAAGACATTTTCCACTCATACTCCGTACACGTATAGAATCACAAGTAAAACCACATTACTTACAGCATATAGACATAGAAAAATGTTGTTCTGGACGTCATTTATACCAACAATTCAGTCTTTGGATGTATGCTCATAGTGAGTTGATGCAGGAGATTTTGCTGTACAAATTCTAAGGGATCTATGTAGGGGTAATTTTTACTACTTATGTATTTATGATATTGATAAATATCTGCGAAAATAAAAAATGCTTTACATAGCCACCGAGATTTTCAAATTAATACAATACAATTAGGCATGTTATTTATTTCGTATCTACATTTAGTTTGCCAATTTCATTAGTACCTAATTACAATGTGTTAGGTTCAACAGTTTAAACTAATCCTTCTTTCCTTCGTTAACTGTTCACACATTCCAATTTCACCAGTTATTAAAGCACGACAGTAATCATCATTACATAATCAATAACATTAAAAGTAAAATTCACTAAACCAGTATTTCATTTCACTGCTTTCATCTTCTTACGAAAGCTACATTAATGATCGAGTTAAGCAAAGCATAAATATAAGATTTATTTTCTTTCAAGATGAACTTAAGAGTGTTGAAGTGTTGTAAGTTGGCCATCATTAATTCAGAGAACTCCATAGGGCAGACGTAAACAACGTCATATCCTTTAGTTCTTGGTTGTCACTCAGTTCTGTAAAATATCAAATTAGACATTTGTTCAAAACATCAAACCGTCGTAACACAAAGTTAATACAAACTTCAACTATAAATCATTCTGTACAACGACACTTACGTAAGAAATCGATAAACTCTGAAATTTTCGTGGCTCGCAGGAATTTTTGTTGATACATGTTCAACAAAGTTGATGTCGTCTTCACCAATGGTTCATCGTTCTTCCGAATATAGTCAGCAAGCATAGAAGGCCACTCTCCAGTCGTTGCAACATCCTTTAATTTAAAGTTAAAGTCCAGTTAACAAGAAATACAAAAACAATTGTCTTGTCTTTAACAAACATATACAGATTCTTATTCTTAATATTAGTACTTATTGTACAAACCTGGAAAACAATCGTATACAGCCCATGTATCAGTCCCATGAATATAAGTCCGGAACGATAGTGCCCAAAATTAGACAAAACCAATTGCTTAGAGCGATATCCACATGTTGCGAGAACTCGTTTCAGCCATTGCACACGATTCTCCATCCATCTGTTATTAAAGTAAAATTAATTGTAATGTTAAATACAGGAGGTACTGCACTGGAGGGAGTTACATTTATATGTTAAAAATTACGTTGCAGCAAATTTTAAACTTACTTTGAAGGAGAATGTACCATCATCGCAACCACAAGGTTATAGAAGACGCCTTCTACGCCTACAGCGTCATCCTTCCATGTGCTTAACGCTGCATTTAAGAATTTATCAACTGAGTTGCCCTCCTTAGTTGCAGCCCACGGGTTGCTCTGCGAGAAGCTTCTACTTCTTTCCATAGCTAGACAAAACGAAAATTGACAATTGAATAACTTCACATCATTCTTGCTCTTTTATTAATTAAACCAATTGGGTCAACTTTGCCTCATTACCTGATCATGCGATCTTAATGCTTCGAGTGCATTTTCAGCCAATGACCCAACATGCTCATCTGACGACACTTGCTCCAGTTGATGAATTACACAGATAATTTCTTTTCCAATTGCTTCCTGACACGGGACATGGTCACTAGCCAGGCCAGCCAAAAGTCGAAGAACATACTTCAATGCAGGTTTCGAAACCATTTCTTTCCATTCTTCTGAGTCTGGGCGGCCAAGAGGTGGCTTCATATACGGGGCTCGCTGTTTCACATACTTGACACAGCTCTCGATGACATTTCGTTCAATAGCAAGATCTTTGAATGTAGCTCCAATAGGACCAGATTGAATGTTAGAAACAAGGGTGCAAATGTGCTCCAGCTATTGGAATTGGAATTAATAAGCATTGATTTTAAGCATAACAATTATATACAGCGAACTATGTTGAACGAAGTGTATCAATAAGAATATGCATATTAGATTACATGCTTACCTTGTTTGCAAAATCTCCGTTTGGATCTTCATCAAACTGGAAAAAGTCGAAGCAATCCTTAAAACTGTCAAATATCAAGTTCATCTTGACTTTGTCAGTGTACGTTAATCCCGCAAGTACTTTAAAGTGGATGGACATTGTTGCTTGACGAGCTTTCAGTTTATCTAAAGGAAATAAGCATAAGGAAATAAGGAGGACAATATTGTATTGTAAATAAGCATGAATTCATAAGTAAAATAGCAAAAACTTACCAGAAAGAAGCAACAATTTTCTAACATCCTCCACAGAACCTCTTGTTTTTGCAAAGGTTGTAAATGCCTTTTTATCCAACTCACATGCCTCAGTGACAATTATATCCAATATCTGCAAAGAAAGAGCAAACCGTACAGTTTACACACAAATTGAAACGATATCTTGTGCCTTCATCTTAATTATGAATCTGTACCTCCAACACTTGATCCGTTAAATGAGCTACGCCTGACGACCCTTGCATGAAAGTAAGATCATTTTCCAAACACAGTTGAAGAATAGGCAACAAGGTTTGCACTGAACTCAAGGACGGACTAGTCAGTGCTTGTCTTCCATTCACAATTTTGGTGCAATATCCAAGCAATTTGAGAATTACTGCAATCAAAGGCTTTACCCTTGATACAATCAGTGGGGATCTAAGCAAGTTCTCCAAACCATTCAGTGCTACCTTCAATCCTCCACACTGGACCAACACGTTTGCTAGCTTGTAAGTTTTTTCATTGTCTTCTGGACTATCATTTGGAGAGGCAAATGATTCTACAAATTCTTCCGTAGCATCTCCAAGCAGACCTCTCATCCTGTAGACAATTCGCATCGGTTCTATCTGCCCATTCGTAGGAAGCCACAGTCTCTTGTAGACCTCCTTCACAGGAAGGTCCAATGAAATGATCTTGTTATTTACTAGCAGTTCCATTCCATTGTCATCCTCCAGAAGCGCAACGAGCTCACAATCTGTGCAAATTTTGTTTTTGATATCTCTCATCAAAGGGCCGATTCCACTATCATTACTGCCGTACGGATTACCCAACATCCTTCCCTGTAATCAAAGGTACAAATTATTGTATTTCCCTACTCCTACTCCCTTCAACAAAATGCAATAAACTTTATACATGCATATCTATATATCTGTCGGTAAAACTTGCCTGCAAAAAGTCCTCCTGCTGAGGATCTTTATCAAGAGCTACGAAAAACTCTCCGACATCATTCTCTTCGTGCACAATCAATGAACACAATCGTTCAAAGATAAAGACAGGAGTTGCTAGGTCTTCACTTGGGCATTTCTTCAGCGTTTCCACACAGACCGTCATAAAAACTTTTGTCTCCTCCTCTGTGCCAGACGTGATTTCCTCTAAGAGCTGAAGCAGTATTTCTTGTGCTTCTTCAATTGGTCTTGTCCTGTGAAGCTTCAACCTTTTCAACGCCAAATATCCACTTAAAACTGTTGACAGTAATGACACTCGCTTGTTTCTCCTCACGGAAGGAATAGCCATTGCAGAAAGTAGTCTCGATAACTCCCAAACTGCAATCCCTTGGGACAAGTCAGAATGGAGAGTGACGCTCTCCAAATGATGAAGTTTTTCAATTTCCCTGTCTAGTAATCGGCACACAATCGTCAGAGCACCTTTAGCATTCAAAAATGCAGAAAATTCCTGAGGCGTTGCCAGTGATCTGTACAACTCCATAAACTCATGACACGACTCTCCATACGATGGCAAATCTTCCAAGAACTCAGTAAGGAGTTCCATAATCTTTAGCCTTCTCTGTGGTACCTGTGCCAAGTCTCTGAGTAGACTTGCTGTAATAGATCTTGTCTGAACGGAACCTGGACAGAAGAGCAATTTCTTTAACCAAATCAAGCCTCTGCTGTCAAACAAGAGTTGAGCATTTGGTTTCAATTTGAAGAACTTGTCAAGCCAGATCCTTCCATATTTCTTCATCAGGTAGCCTTTCTTCCTATCTTCTTTGTTCTTCTTAACCTCTTGCTTGCTTCCTTTCTTCGAATTTATCTCCTTTTTTGCATTACCTGCGGAAGGTGGGACTGGAGGAGGGCCTGTTGCTGGAGGTCTTCCTTGTTCCGTTCCCGCAGTTTCCCCTGAAACAAGTTTTACTTTGGGCAAAGTTTTCTTCCAACTTTCAAAAGAGAAACCTGGGTCCCCTTTCATCCACGCCTTGAGATTAGCGTGAATTCCTTCCACCGGAGCTACAGTGATTTTCTCTCTCTCTCCCATTTGTGTAGTTCTAATAAAGTTGTGGATGATTTTGAGACAAGGCAGCAAACCAGTCTCCGTCACTGATGGGTCCTTTAGCCGGTTGACAGCATGAGTAAATATTATCAGGAGACTCCTTAACTTGATCTCCCAACAAGAGTCATACATTTGGAGTAAGGAAGCAAGAAGGGAGATTTCTTCTGAAGTTTCAAAGCTCACATCAGACCAAGATTCTTTGTTCAAGGCAGCTATTACTCTCGTGTTGATCATATCAGTGAGCTGACTGGTTGCTAGTGGGTCATCTTTTACAAAGAAACAGAGTGCATTCTTAACTTGTTCTTTCAGTGCAGTTGATCCCGCTGATTGAGACAATCGCAAAAGGAAGCTGAGGAAGGACAGGTCAAACGGATCACGAGGACTTCCAGCAGTGATTAGAGCCTGCAGCAACTTCAGTGAGAGGGTAATGCTGCTTGCCATACAGCCATAACACCTTCTAAATGTAATATTATCCATTGTGTCCAGTGCATAGGCTGTGGGGTCCAATTTCAACATTTCCTTTCTATATGCCCCGACTTTCCTCATTAATCGATTTAGTTCTTCATATGAATTTTTGCAATCAATGGCATAGCAGTACGCAAGGCTCTGTACGTTCTTCAAAACAAGGGATGAGTTTCCGGTCCCTGATGTGAGACCACCACTTCCTGAAGTAGACTGTGCTGCACTCGCACTTCCAATAAGTTGACCAACTGCTGCGGCTGCTGCTGCAGATCCACCTCCCGCAGCCAAATTATTACTTGCGTTGTTATTGTTATTTCCAGCTTGGCCAGCATTGTTTCCTCCTTGATTTCCACCAGTGCTTGCTGCCAAGTTGTTGTTTGCAGCGTTTGATGCTGCCACTGCAGCGGCTGCCGCAGAAGCATACGATGAGGGTAAATTAACAGTGTTTCCGTTAACAATTACACTGGATCCTGCAGGAACTGGAATAACGGCCGGCTGGCTGGCTCCGTACGCAACTGCGGTAGATGCACTCAGTCCAGACATTGATCTTCGCTCCTTAATGGATTGCAACATGGTTTCCAAACATGCCTTGATGCACTGCTGTTGCTTATATGTCTGATCAGCCTTTTCAAGAAGCGAACTCACCGCAGTTTCCGCTTTCTTATGGTCCTCTTCGTTTTCAATTGGATCAACTGCTACGATATTTTTTGCAAGCACACTGATTTCTAATTTGGCGTACTTACAAAATCCACAAGAATGACACAGAAAAGGATCTCTCTCATCGTAGTTTATAGACCGGCACTTGTGACATTGGAAAACGTTCTCCCCACAGTTAGAGCATACTCCAGGTTGGGCCGGAACAGATGCGGAGCATCTGGGACATTGCAGTGTCTCTGCTGTACCTTGAACGTTCTCGTAAAAGTCTAAAAATTCCAGCATGATGTTTGCAGCTGTAATAGGAACGCTAAAGTCCAGTTTAATTTCAGTCTGACTTGGGTTTAACGTTACTTTCCGAGCGATTTGCCATAGAACAGGTTTATTTTTCAGCTCAACAATCGGCACATTTTTGGGGGAGTAGTACACAGCCAGTGTTTTAATCATTCTGACCTTTTTAATTTCCGTCAGGCGAATACTCAGTCGGATAATGCTCAGAGTTGATGTTAACTTGACGATCTGGCTATTTGCTGTAAACTTTGCATCTGACTTGATCGAGTTAAGCTTTTGAAGAGAGTAGGGCTTGTCAATATTGTGACATACCTCACAAGGCTCGGACTCCAGATAATATCCATCAACAGATACGAAAGGGACTAGCGATGAGTAAATATTTGCATTTGGATGGGCTAATATAGTTTTTCCTTGATTTTCAATGGACTCAATGCACAAGTTTACTTGCTTGCGCAAATCTCTCGCCTTTAGTTCATCATTATTTAATGTAGCGTAGCCCAAAATGTCAACGAACTGACTTGCTCGGGATCCTGCCGCAGGGACAAACGGCCAAAGCTCCCACATAGCGTGAACTAATTTCAATTGGTGGCCGCAATCCGATGTCAAGAAGATCCCTAGCAGAAGAGAATGAGCTTGCCAACGTGTGCTTATAAGAGGATGTTCTAACAAATACTTCTTCACAAACTCCAAAAATGTTCGCTGTTCCAAGTTGTCAATAATTTGATGAGCTAGGGATTTTAGGGCTTTCTCATCTTCGCTCATTCGAATCATTGGGGACTCAGACTTCGAATCAAACGGAACGCCATCAACCGCTATTTTTAGAAGAGTCAGTAGAGCCGTTGTTAAGCTTTCGTCAGCAGTGCATCCCATCTGTAACATAGGCGAGTGATTGATTAAATAAACTACCTACTTACATAACATACATACACATATATGCAGGACATCCATAGAGAAGTCTTTATTTACCTGTACGATAAAGGGCAGAGCATCTTCGTTTTTGCAAAATGTTTGCCAGCTAGCAGGTCGTTGGGAAGCAATATCAATACAAGTATTCAAATGTTCGACCATTGCTACCAACTGTGTGTATTTGAATTCCATTTTTGCTGATTTAGCAAATCGCTCTGACTCTGTGTTACCGTCATAGCCAATTAACCTTTTGAATTCTGCAAGATGGAACTTGATGTTATGTAAGTCCCTGAGTAAATGATAATTCTCTCTAGTTCCCGCGATGTTGAGTAGTAGTTTGCGGGCCTGCCTCCGTACGAACGGAGCATTACGGTTTTGTAACATTTCACAAAGCAGATCTTCCCAATCCTAGTGTAAATTGAAAATTTTGATATGTATTTACGTTATTTCGGACAAGCATGAATACAAAGTCTAAAACGCTCCTAAATCACACCGATAAGTTACTTACTGAATCAAAAACAGCTTGCTGGTTCAACACCTTCTTTACTTGATAAGGGAGTCTCAAAGCCATTTCCGAAAGCATAACGGGCAGCTCCTCTAATAACTCGTTGCAATGAATTTTCACATACTGCTTCAAGAAAAATGGGCTGTAGTCAGGAGGATTTGGTATTGCGCTTGGCTTCAACAACGAGGATCCCAACGTGTCTGGAGTTACAGCTGCAGCAGCAGTAGAGGCGGTTTCCGATCCAGCTGCATTATTGCTTCGATCAGGCTCCTCCACGTATCCCTTCCAAGTGGGACGTAGCAAATAAAGTAATTCTTTGCAACAAGGAACAATGCCACCTTTTAGGATAGTTTCTGCGGTTGTTCTTGCTATCCAACTGCTTTCCGATTTTTGATCGGAACCTTTCCAGCGAGAGACGAGAATGGTAAGCATTCGTGAGACTATTAAAGTCATCTCACTAGATTCATTTCTTTTCCATTCGGAATTTCTGTTAATACTCTGAAATTTAAAATAAGTGAAAAATGAAATAAATCATACAAATTTACAATCAAATCGGAATATTTAGTTTCGTTGCATTGAAGAACAAAACAAACTTACCGTTAGATTCATCATTTCCATCAGTCTCCGAACCAACGCCCCAACAATTTCCACTTCTTCTTCGAGATTACCATCTAACTCTGCCAAAATGACCAACAAAACTTGAAGGAGGGGAATAACACTAAGAGCATCTTTGCAGTCAGTGATCTGATTAGATATGGCTTTTAAAATTGCCAATCTAAATGGTCGAATTTGAGTCTGTAGAGAGATTGCAGATCCTCCAGGATTTCCATTTCCACCTTTGTCCTTTTCACCCTTTGGTAGTTGAACTCGACTATGACCAGGTTCACCAGTACCACTCCCACCAGTCTCTCCATCATTTTCCAATTTGACACCACCGAGATTTGATATGAAGGAGTAAGAAGGTGTGGCTTGGGAGCCGGAAGTACTCGAGGTGGTATGTCCTCCAGTTATGGCTCCATTTCGTCCACTGGAACTTCCTCCGGCATTGGAACTACCTGAACTTTCCGATCCGCCCTAAAAAGAATTATGAGAATTGAAGGATCTGTTCAAATTGAGGGTTCAATTTAAAAGATAAAAATGATGCAAGATAGACACGTTTATTATTAGTTCATACAGGTTCTGAATTTCTCATAGTAGATCCTTCAGTTGCCACTGTGCTCCCTTCATCGTCTGACGGAGGTGGCGATGCTGTTGCATCTGACTCGGCGCCACCCTCCACGCCTGCAGGTCCTGGTAATATTCCCTGCTCTTGTTCATCTTCTGGAGGAGAAATAGCTTCTGCTGCGTGCAGTACCTCCTGATGCATATCCTCCAAAACTTGCAAACCTTCAGGCATTGCCAATCCCCCAGCTTGTTCTTGAAGACTGAGAGCTATGGCCAGTTCTACCATTGCATCATCCTCTGCATCCGATTGCAGGTCAATTCCTTGTGCCATTGCAAATCCGTCTGGGCCAATGAACGCCTCCAGCGGATTCAAAATTGGCAACTGAACTTCATTGTCATGACCCTCCAACATCACAATAGGTTCATCCACTTCTACCAAAGGCAGCTGTGGTATATCCTGATTTCGAGCAATATTTGCCGCTGCATGAGCAACCAAAGCAGCTGCGCTACCATCCCCAGGTAAAGCTTCTCGGGGACTTTCAGCTGCAGTGTCTGGAGTTGCGCAGTGAGGAGGAGAAGGCCCTGGAATAGTAACTCGCCGCTTACGAACGTTCTTTGGTCTCAATCTTTTTACTAGAATGGTTCGGACTGGAACGCAAATTTGAGTGTTTCTTGAAAGCAAAAGACGTATCAAGCATGGAGAAAGCTTAGGAACAAGTGACACATCAGAAACCATCAAAGAATAGATGATGTCAGCTATTCCTATTGCCACGATATCTACACGTTGAATTCCTACAAACGAAGAAATTATAGAAGTATACCTATATTATTGAGAAAATATCAAGTAGCGATTTCTGTTGCTGAAACTTATACTTTACACATACCTGGTCTGTCTACTGGTACAATGTGCGGATTCTTTGGCTTTATATCTACCAGCTTCTGGAAGATTTTACACATGGTTTCAATTACTTTTGTAGTACTAATTGGGGCAAACTGTCCGCCTAGTACAGCATAGTCAAAATGAATTATGTGGAGTGGTCGAGCTGTCGCAATATTTTTAACACAGTTGATGATATGATGAAAATATTCTGGGTCGATGTCTATCTCCGGACGATCATTCATTTCCATCACCGCTCGAACGCATTGAGTAAATACAGCCTTGTCCTAATTAACACAGCAGCAATTTGAATTAGAAATACTACGTCAATGTTTCCAACAAGTTTCTAAAAGTGAAATTTTTTATCACCGTACCTTATGTCCGTAATAGGCAGTTCTGTTGGAAAGAATAGTACACATCAAACTTCTACAGGCTGGGCTGAATCCTGGATAATTTTCCAGATAGATATCGGTTACAATATCTAATGCTCTTTCAATGTCTCCTAACTCCTTTGGACAAAGAGTTACGGACAACTCACACAATTCTAAGGCTCCGGTTACAATCCTATACAATCCAAAAGTATTTATTAAAAGGTGCAACTTAACTTAAAACCACATAAACGACATAAAACCTTACTTTTCTACAGTTATATCTTCAGACCGCTTATCTGTTGCTGATGTTGAAGTAGTTCCACCATTTGCCGTAATACACTGCGTAGATGGAATTTCTTCCGAATCATCGGGCCACCCAAATGAATCCTTGCTTTTTCCGTATCTGCCATCGGTAATTAAAAATTTAAAGATTTTAATCATTAATTGCTAAGATTTTATACACCTTATAAATATTTCCTATAACACAACAAACATACATCTTTACAGAATCCACAAAAGTCACGTTTTGGGAATCATTGGAAGGACCAAAGGTAATAGTTAATTTTGAATCAGCTTGTAAACTTTCTTCCCTTGTTAGAGGTATGTCGTACCATCGCGCCTTATTCCCTAGTGCAACTGGAACAGTTCTTCCAAAGACCTATTATTCAATGATATATATATATTTATGTGTTCCTGTGTATCTTTTATATTAATATTATTCGCATTCATCTATTGATCTATTCGTGAACTATATTTATACCTGGATATAGGACGGAACTTTTGTTGTATCCTGCGAACCCAAAAGAACCCTTATCCCCGTTATAACCATACTTCCGTCGTTATTTTTTACTTTAAGTTTAAATCCAGCTGACTTTGTGGACACCACATACATTCCTGAAATGAATTAAAAAATTGTTTGCAACATGTTCATCCTTTCTTGCACAAGTTGTACTGTCTACAATAATTGAATAAATTTAATTATTGCTTCTTACCGGCACTATTCAAGCGATTTTTTAGTTGAGCTACATTGTAAATTTGTAGTAGATCGTTTCCTCCAAATTCTATGTCATTCATTGCTTGGCAATGCTCAAAAAAGTCAACAGGAAAAGACAACTGTCCAGCCACCGTCTTCGTATGTTTAGATATTTTTCTCGCACTACTTCTCTTCGCACCTTGGGTTTTGACCGCAACTGTATCTGGATGTGGCCGCAATCTCGGATTGAGCCAAAATTCGGTGGAATCTGATGAATCGCAAACTCTCAAGCTTCCATCTTCGCATAAAATCAGAAGAGACGTTTTGATTTTTCCAGGCTGTCCTACATGACGAATTCCAATCATGTCAATAGGCCGCAGCTTCCCAACTACTTTAATTTCTTGGATTTCTGAACCAGTTTCTGTCATTAGCATTGCATAAGGTGCCCCATCCTTTCCCATTGCAAACAGCAATCCTGGATGACCAATTACTTCCAACCACTGGCAAAGACCGAGATTATTAGATTTTCCAGTGGTACTTGCTTTGTTAGTAATGAGTACTGCTCTATTCATTGGACAAGACCCAGTTAAATCTTCCAATGTTCCGACGTAGCTTTTTCCATTAGGATACGTATAGAAAAGAAGCCGAAGAGCATGTGAATAATACAATGACATTCCAACAACGTCCTTTTTATCTGCTGATCCACCAGCTCCTCCACTTGCGTTACTTCCACTTCCGGCCCCTCCTCCTTGATTTCCTCCAATATTTTCTCCTGGGGTGTTTATTTCCGTATCATCATAGTTCAAGTGGTTTGTGATATAATACGGTCCATTCGCTGCACTGGTACTGTCATCCAACTTTTCGGAGTATATACGTCCATCATTCGCCATAACAAGGATGTAAGTGGTGTCGCCTTGAATGACGAAAGTAGCATCTCTAACTTTTCCTGATGGAAGCAAAAAGTAATATATGGGGGAAATCACATCTCTTCCCAAATCATAAACTTTTACGGCGTCTGCTGTCAGAAGGGCTAGGGAGGTCTGTGATCCTGGCAGCCAAAGGGGCTTAATTATGTGATTTTGGCCCTCTAATTGTGGTTGAAGAACAAGGTGAGAAGATATTGAGCCACCTGTCCCAACAACTAAAATATGACAGTCCTGAAAATAGTAAATTAAGTAATACGATTAGTACGGTCAAAAACTATTCTATTATTTCTATTACAAGGCATTTTGAATGTTTCGGGTTTGATTTGGGTTTACCTTCAAGCCACAAACCGCCAACACATCGTCCCTCATTGGATTACTAGCCATTGTTAAGACTGTGAAGGGAAGTGTGATTGTAGCTAGCCGAGGCAAAGTGAGTTTCTTCTTTCCAGTATCAGCTCCTGATAATAAAGCACCTAACTGAAGTACTGTAACCTTCCCCTTCTCCTGACTAACTGCAAGATAGTGACGTCTTATCGACGGCGCTGATAAAGACGCAATTGCATTACGCCGAATAACTTGTGACGAGATAAGTTGCCGAATAACAGAGGCTTGATCACCATTATAAGTCATTTTGATATTTTCAAACGCGCCTTCCTGAGATCCAAGTGTTGGAATCTGGAAAAAAGTACAAATTATTTAATTATTACTCAAAATTTGCTTTAAATTAAAACAGATAAAATATTTATTCTGTTTTCTTGAAAAAAATCGTGTAATAATTTGACGTTGGAATAATAGTTACCACCAAGTCATCGGTCGGTCTGAATTCTAGCTGTCCGTTTTTTCCATTTCTTAATGAATCCAGAGCATTCTGCACCCGAAGAAATGCTCCAATAGGTGTTTTTAATGTAGCTATTCTTTTCACAACAGGCAAGATCTTACTAATAGTCAATAGTGGTAACTTCTGGCTAAAAGTTTTGAACGTTTGAAGGAGCTCTTCCCACTTGAATGTCGCCTTTAGTTTTATAGTACCCCCTTTACTTGAAGATCCATCCCCAAGTAGTTCTGCCAATTGTGAGTTTAATATCATTCCTGCAGTTGATATTGCTGTTTTGTAGTCGACAAATGTTGGAGAGGAGGGTCTTCTCACAGAGTCACCATAATTTCCGGATGTTGATGCCACCAAAGGATCAGATAAAAATGGATTGTAGCTTGTACTCGACGACGACTGTCCTCCAGATCCATTGGGTTGTTGCTGATTATTTCCATGCTGGCCCAATCCGTGTCCTTCACTAACTGATACATTTGGTCGTCTTACGAGGGCCATACATGAACCATCTGTTTTGGCTCCACAGTCACAGAAGAATGATCCGAACTTGGCGTAAGTAACATCATGGCCACGATGACAAACTTTAGCACAAACAGAACATACTCCTACACCATCAATCATGCTGCAAGTATGGCAATGGTACCAATGTTGACTCATGAATTCTTTTTGGGTAATTGTATATGTGCACAAGCGGCCATTTAATCCTTCATCATCCTGCAAACCACAAAAACATTCAAGTCAGTTCACATCTATTTATCATAAAAATAGAGAGCCTTTTTGAATGCATGCTAAAATAGTAAAATAGCTCATATTTTTGCATACAGAATCTTCTCCAGCACTCTCATCGTCATCTCCTTGATCATCCCCCAGTTCGGAATCGCACAAGTCAAACGTATCATCGAGTTCATTTGGTGGGCTTGACCCTCCTGGCGTTTGCTCTCTATCCTTATCTGTGAACCTCTGCATTAGCAGAGCAGACACTTTCCCTGCATCAACCATTCCCGGAGTCTGATTGGCCACTGCTTGGATTGCTCTTCCAACATCCAAGATATACTCCATGATGATCATATACACTGCCAAATTTGAATTTAGTGATTTCGTCTTGATAGTTTCCGGTCCTTCTTTTTTTCCATTTAGACCACCTGTAGAAGTCGCATTCACTCCAATTGCTTCATTTAAGTGTACTTCCATACCCTCGGTGAAGCCATATAGCCAATCAATCATTTGTCTGAACAGGAGTACATGCCCTTCCTCTGTTTCACATGCTCCAGCCATCTGAATAAGTATCTTTAAGACATGACAGAGCGAGCCTGAGGTGTCAACAATGTTGTCTTGATCAGAGGCTCCGGGTGGAATCGAGAAACTACTTGTGCATAACGTGAAATTGATAGATGTTATATCAAGTGTCTTTTGAAGTAGCAAAATCAAAGCACATTGATCTCCTTCTTTGGACAGTATTCCCAGTATATTAGACAAGAATCCGCAAGCTGCTTCCACCACCATTTCATTCTGAAAGAACTCTGGACTAAACAACTTATTTGGGAGATCATCCAGAGTGACGAGATCTTCAGATAGTAAAACTTCTTGAACTTTTCTCGAGTGTTTTTCTTTAGCTTCTTTGTCGAGTAACAGAGTTAGAAATCTGCAAAGCTTGATTACAACTCCGTCGTTTTTTGTGCTAATAAGAAGCTTCAATAGTCCGCGTAACAGTTCTCCAGAGTTGGCAAATAAGCTCTTAAAAAAGAGATCTTCGAATTCCGATAGCTTTCCTTTGTCTCTTCCAGCCAACATTGAACTTAATGCTTCAAGACACTCTTCCAGAAATCGATTTTGGTTCATTTCCGCCACAATTGCCCTTAGGTCTGGATAGCATACAGCTTGCAATGCTTTCGAGCCAACTATTTCAACTAGATGGGAATTCAATGGAGCGTCTGTTTTCGTGTAAGATGGTTCAACGGCTCCTCCAACGGATTCTCCAAGATACTCCGCCGTGCGATCAACGATAAGAGGGTATAACATCATGGATAATTCATCACGCAAAACCTTAGGCACTCTTGTGTTTTTTGAGGAGACAGCCGCGGCAAAAATTTTTATGACAAGGCTAAAGATATGCTTCAGGCAACCTATTGATTAAACATAGAACATATTCAACATTAAATATATTGTAGAATCTAGAAATAAAGAAATATAAAAGAAAACAAACAAATTCTTACCCAAATTTGTATCAACGCTTCCACTAATCACTGCGAGAAGGAAAGACTCACTTGGGATTATATCATTTTTGAATGCATTGCCGTGCACATCAGGAAACGTATTAAACTCGTCTAAAGCACATGTGTCCATCGCCGTCTTAAACTCTGGCTCAATATGTCTAAGTAATATGAGTGACAACGGATTATTCATGAGGTAACCGGACCCAATTGATATTAGATGGTCTGCACTTTTCGCCTTTTTTAATCTGTCTTCCTCCGTATAATTTGTTTTTAAATTAGACAGCGCCTTCCCAATTACAATCTCTCGAATTGCCTGCACGGTTTCAGTCAGCAAATTATTCATTATCGAGATCATTTCAGCGTCCTCAAATAAATCGTTAATATGACTAAGACAGTAGGTAA
Source organism: Acrocyrtus sp. NNG-2020 (assembly GCA_027744115.1). Classification (NCBI taxonomy): domain Eukaryota; kingdom Metazoa; phylum Arthropoda; class Collembola; order Entomobryomorpha; family Entomobryidae; genus Acrocyrtus; species Acrocyrtus sp. NNG-2020. The sequence continues at coordinate 18,684 of JAHZND010003741.1, read as the reverse complement.
GAGATGCTTCCACAGAAAAAAAATAAGCAGGACATTGTGATGGATTCTTCAGCTTGCCATCGGAAAGCCACTGGTTGGAGCACATTAGAGATTTCATTATTACAGGTGCAGAGAGTGTACTTGATTTTGTCAATTCTTCCGCTTCTTGTCCAGACAGTCCTTGCTTGGAAAGCATATCCCGTACCCAAGAAGAAAACACTCGGTGCTGGATTCTCGGTAGCCAAATAAACATGTACAAGACTTTTGAGGGAGAATTAAGCAGCTCCAGAAGTTTTTCAGATTGTTTCGATGATTCCAGATAACCGACTGGAGGAGGCAACCCAAACATCAGTCTTGTTAGGAAGTATTGATTGTATGCAATACAAGCAGTAATAGGCTTCCTTTCTCCACTTTCACTGCCATCATCCAAAGCATCTTCATTGTCAATAATAAGTGAAGCTATTTTCAAAATGGAGTCAATAAGTTCAAGATAGTCCATCCCTCTCAGAGTACTTTGCTCATTCTTGTTCATCAAAAAGTTCATTGCCAAACCATCCAGGCGGGGATTTTCTTGGTAATTCGGTTCATTCGGCATTAAATTGTAAAATCGAGGTTTGGGTCCGCTGTCAGAAGTTGAGCCACAAATATCGTCGCTAATCTCTCTTTCGAGACTTGTACAATCACAAAATATTCGCGACGGTTGTAGAGGTTTTGAAGTTGGTGGCTCACTAATGATGCTGGTTGTGATTAGCGTTTGTTTGTCCTGATGTGTGGAATCAACTGATGAATCAATTTGTTTTGAAAGTATCGGCGTGGATTTTACCGTCCCTTTCATTCCACCTCCGGAACTACCTTGACTGTTTGCCGGAGAAATTACATTTCCACCGCCTGAGCCAGCTGATGCAGATCCATCATCGTTGAACAAATTATACTGGATTTGCGTTATTAAATGTAATCCTGGTTCATAAAGTTGTCTAATGAAATAGTCAAATATCATGAGGAGTCTACTCAAACTCATGATCTGGTGGCAATGGTATACTTTCCCGTTTAGAGCATTACTCGCCTTTATGATGGCTTGGGCTGATTCAATCATAATCTGTTTCTTCTGCATTAGGCTTAAGGTATGAAAGAGGAACACCATTGTCTGAGCATGTTCCACTGGTAGGTCAGTAAAGGAGTCTTGTAAGTTCTGCGAATTTGACGATATATCTACCAACGTATCCAATAAACGTTTCAGAATTGATGTTACAATTGGTTCTCGTTCCGATTTAAGCAACAGAATTTGAACTAATACAGACAGTGCTCTAGGGTGAAGGCCAAGATTCCACTTCTCGGTAGAGTTTGTCAAATCAACTGAGAGTTGGTCCAGTAAGTATGTCTGAAGACCGGGAGATAAAAAGTTCTGCGCAAGAATGTTCTGCATAAGCTTCCCAATTTCCGACGAAAACTCCATGTATAACCGGTTGAGATCATCTTCAAACATAGTTGAAATTGCCCCAATTTCCGTTGATGACTTTTCAATATCCAAATCTTTCAAAATCAGCGACAGTAAGGTTATCACTTGCTCATTTTTGAACCCAAGTTTAGCATAACTCTGCACAATAGCCGACGGATTGCATACTATATCCCGAGTGAGAAAGCTGACGAGAGCTAATGAGGATTCAATAAAGCCACTTGGTTTATCCTTGGTTTTGATGAATTCGCAAATTAAAGCTTTCACTCCATCTTCGTCTCCTTTCTTGTCAGAGTCCAATCCACTTCTACAGTCTCTTTCCTTGGCTGCTCTTAAATCGTTATCTTCATCGGGATCTTGGGGTGACATAACTGACTCTAACCATTTGCCAAGAATTGGTTCATCATCCCACTCATCTACTCCACCATCGTCATCTACATCGTCTCCTTCATCGTCGTCTTCGTCGTCGGTTGTCATTAGATCCGACACGCTCTGGTTGTCGTCTCCAACTCCATGCTCATTATCATCCTCTGGATTTAGATATTCCGGCATATACTTTGATGCGCGGTCCTCGGATGCGGTATCATAATCTGTGTTATTTGACTCAAGAGCATTTGTGCTATTCCCATTTCTATCGTTGTTTCCGCTGCTGCTTGGATGGGTCAAAATAATAGCTTCGTCGCCATCACCCACACCGGATCTATCACTTCCGTCAATTTTGCTAAGTTTTAGTCGACTAGCTTTTCTGTAGCTTAAAGTTGTTATTTGAACAACCATTTCTACAACTCCTAAATGGTCGAAAAAGTGCTTCACACGATCAGCATTACTAAGAGGCTCATCAATTTTCAATGTTCGAGGTGAAGTGCAAACTGCAGACTTTTTGCCATGATGAGGTGCCTGCGATGCCGAAGGGAGCTGAGGTGCTTCAATTGATATCTGATTCAGAAATTCGTGAGCCATGTCAAGGCCATGGGTGGCTACAGAGACGATCAATTCATTCCATGATTGTTGAACTGCTATTAAGCTTATTTTATCCTTGTCTTTGCTGGCAACCTTGTTATCCATGCAGGATACATGATGCATATACGCATGAATATTAATGAAGATCTGCTTCGAAAATGCCAGCGTGCAGTTCAGCCACACCTAAATAGGAAATAAAAGAATTATAGTAAAGTAAATTTACTCAAGCTCCAAACTCCAAAAGTTATTTATAATTGCAACATAACAGTAAGACTTTGGGTGTGGGCGTAGTTGCAGTAATCTCTAGTTATTTGCTTACAGCTTGTGGCGAAGAAGGATCCTCAAGTAGGATCCTGATTATTCGTTTTTGAATCCAAATAGCTTCTGCAACAACTATTAATGCTGCTTGGTAATCAGTATCCGCCTGCGTAGGGCTCACAGATAGTGTGCTTATTGTTGACACACCCTGTCCACCAGCTGCTGCTTGGACAGAAGTTCCTCCCGTAGCTGTTAATCCATGTGGTGTTGATACATTACTCGAGGATGCTCCTTGTGGAGTACCACCATAACAGCAACATATCATTGAGAAGGCAGCATTAACACATGACAAGCCTAGCATCAACAATTTCTGAGCATCCGCTGACGTTACTGAAGAAAACTGCCAAACGTTTAGAAGGCGGTATACCAAATTTAGCTCATCCGAAAGCCCCATCGAATCACTGTCAACGATTATATTAATTACCAAATTAAATGAATATAAAATTTTTAAATTTTACATAAAATAACTACTAATCATTGTCTTATTGTCTTACCTATAAGATTTGTTACCGATCACTTTGAAAAAAAAGTTTTTAACAACATCAGACTGCAGCGAGGCAGTTTCCGGGCAAAACCCCTTTAAGGTTGGCAGATTTAAACATAAATCGACGAATATCTGACCAGCTTTCAGAGACTGAAATATTCGCAGAACTTCCCGAGAAAAAATCACCTGTATAACAACAACAAAGATGTTATGATATGTTGACTCTATTGCAAAAAAAAACTATCATAAATAAACTAGATAATTTTGATTTACTGACATGTAGTGGCTGATTGGCTGGCATACTCAAAACCGGTAGCGCAATCTGATCATAAAGTAACAAAGTTGGATCCATTCGTGTACGACGTACTTCCTTAACAGCTGTGGCAGCTGTGCCCTCTTTATCCCAAGTGTCTACAAATAAAAATCCATCAACAATGACTTAAGCAGAATTTCCTTGTTCCAATCAAGGTAATTAATTCTATCCTATATGCAATTATACAATATATAATTTCATTCTCTTTGAAAGCCAAGACTTACTTGGTGCAGAACTTTGAACCTTGGGTGGTAGTTCTTGACCTTTGAGTAAGGCTAGCATGTTCGCAACTTCATCTTTGGTTATGATAAGCTCACCAGAGCAAAACTCCTGCAAATGAAATAGTTGATAGTAGTCAGTAGTCAGTGTGAGTAAATTTGTCCATTCAAATCAGTAAATAAAAATTATAAATAGCAAGTAGCTGTGCTTTGAAAATACATACCTGAATTGTGTTTATATAAGTTTTAACAGTCAAAATCGGGTGTGTCGAACGAAGAATATGTGGAAATCTTTCCAGCAAAGATTCACAGATGACTTTTGCGGCCTGTTTTGCGACCGGAAAGCTGGAACGTGGCACTGTTAAATGAAAGTGGCAAATTGTATCAAAACAGTATTATACTAAGAGTTCCTGCGATAAGATCAATTAGTTTCGGTATCATTTTAGACTTACATAAATCTGCATTGGTTGCAACAGTGATGATATGTGACGAAAGGACAGTCACTACATCATAAAATATGGAGTATTGATGACTTGGTGCAACTGAATCCTTAAACTCTGACTCGCTAAAGAAATCCAAATGTGTTATGATTGAAAATTAACAATGAAAAGTTAACAAAGTCAAACAAAAACAAAAGTTAGCAAAAGAGCTTTATTGGACAAATTTAATAAAGCTTACCTTTCCGCAATCACTTTAATTAATGTCACAACCTCCGATTTTGAAAGAGCTGACACCGAATAGGTGACAAATGGCTTAATTATTGAGCTCCAGTCCACTCCACCTCCACCTGAAGTTGCAGCCATGATTTTGGTTTTCTATAAATCGTAAACAAAGGAGTTGGTATTATTTATCAATCCCACAAGCACTTTTAATTGTTTGGACCATAAACAAAACAAAAATATAATATGGATTACAAATTTATAAATTCCAATAGAAGAGAAGTCTAGAATTGCATTTATCTATTTATCAATAATTAATGAATTAATGTCAGTACAGAAATACAAGTTTAATTGCTGATGCTTGTATGTCAAAAATAGTAATACAGTTCTCGTTCCAAATTCAACTGAATCGACCTATAACCTTCCTATATAGAAAGTGGCATGCTTTCATTTACTTCAATTAGCGCATCAACGTAAAAGTTTTGCGGTAAAACGTTCTCATTCTTGGTCTTTCCAAAAGTGATAATTACATTTTTATTAGTCATTTCCTAAATTAATTATTTTAATTACCAATAAATGTTTCAAATTGTCTTATTTACAACACTTTTTTACGTATTTGCTCTCTACATTGTTGTCACTATCATTCTATAAAATCAATTTCTGCAATGAATCATTCTATAAAATCAATTTCTGCAATGAATGCGAAAAATCATGAGTCATGCTCATGCTCACCTATCAGCAAAATAGCTGTCAGCTGATAATGGGGTTTGAAACTTCCTCAGTGCATAGCCTTCAATTTTTAATACACCACTGCCACTAACGCTATTTGGCTATACTTACTCTTTCCAAAGATTTATCCGGACTGGTTCTCCGGTCCGTTTGATTCTGTATCCTCGTTAAGCAATTATTCCGCTAATTTGTAGACTTTTTTAATGTAAGATTAGAACAAACAACTTCCCCGGTCTCGTTTCTAGACTTTATTTCCTTGTTAGATCTATTTATTAGCAGATAAATAACTTACAAATTTTTCTTCTTTTTTGTAGTAGTGTGATGATGAGTTGACACAAAAAAAAGTAAAGATCAAAGTAATTTTTCGTTTTAGACAGTTGAATCAGTGCGCTGGTTTGTTGTTGCTGCTTATTTTTGCTTTCTCATACGGTCACACGATTCCTTATTTCCTACGATACACGCTGTGTTGTTTGTGTGGTGAATTGCAATTGCGAAGAGAAACGACTGGCACTGGATTTGGACTGCACAGCCTACAGCAGCACACAAGCACAGCTACACACGGAACGGACCCTGATCTGATGATGATGATGACAGTACAATACGCTATGCTACGTATTCGCTTCGTGCAAACTGTAAGTGTAAAAAGACTGAAGACATGACGATGGCAAGCTCATCAAGATTTGCATGCAATGCAATGCAGCTGCATTGAGCATTGAGATTGATGAAAGGAGAAAGGAGCGTATACAAAGTGTACAGTAGTGTAGAAAAATGCATACGAGTTCAAAAGTCAGATTTAGTTGCTGTTTTGCTAGTTGTTCATTGTTTGTAATTAAATTACGTTTCAAAACTCAAGTCTCGGAGTCAGAGACTCACTCACACCAAATCAACCTAACCTGCCTCCTGTCTACAGCACTCTAGTGCAGCAAGTGCGCATGCGTTTTGAAATGAAATCAGAAATCTAGCATATCAATCAAAAAATTCAAAATCCACAGACAATAGATTAAACAGCTAGAGACAAGAGACCGAATGAAGTGAGGAAGAGGAAGGTGGAATTATGATAAATGAACAACGAAAATTAATGAATTTGGTTGATGAAACTCGCAGCAAGTTGAATTAGAACAGAAATACAGGCTGACCCATCTCCTAATTTTTACTTTCAAATGGTGAACCGTTTCTGTCGTGTCGCTGGTCGTTCTTTTTGTGGTATGTAAATAATTATGACCAACGAACGGCACCCCCAAAAGGCACAGGCCCCGTGTCCACATAAGCCCAATCATTGGGCCCCAATGTAATCTGTGAGGTCATGGTTATACAATATGGCATCTAGCCCCCTTTGTTGACCTATTGGATGCCCGTGTGCATACCATCGTAGTTCCATTTCCTGGTACTACATACGCGTCAAGTAAATGCACTTTTAAAGGCAAGGTAAACTACTCCCAACTGTGGCCCATTCGAGAAAAAGGATATCACCATTGCACGTTAAAACCTGCCCCAGAAATACCACGTTAGAAAACCCGAAAACAGAATTACTCTCTCTCTGGAAGCAAGCCCTTTCCAATAAACACAGTAAGATATTAATTCAAAGTAAAAGTAAAACATTACATACCAATCATGGCAATCATCAGTATCAGTTTCAATGAAATATGCAAATTATGCGATGCCGGTGGTTTTTATGAATCGGATCCTGATTTTACATACAGTTCAATGCTCAACACAATTCGGACTGTACATATTAGTTTACATGACTCAACACTCAATGATTTTGGCAATGATACCAGTTTCTTGTGTGAAAGAATTTTTATGTGGTACTTTCTCGGAGAAAGTTTCTCCTTTCTTTTCGATTCCACTATATCCATCCAACACAAAAGTCATACAAAAATGCATAAAAGTGACCCAGCCTCTAGCCATAGCGCAGCGGTCTACTAGCGTGCCTTTGTTCCTTTGCTTTCTTGCAAAATTGACAAGTTCCACTATCAACTGAACTACATATATGTACAATAGTGCTGCTTGCTGCTGTGTGCTGGATTATTTGACGAGAGAGTGCAGCCAGCCAGTTCAGGGTATTACTATTTGAGCGTTGATTAACCTGATTTGGTTTGTCGGCCGGCGCTGGTGCTGCTGGGTATTTTTGGACGAAACAAGAAACAACTTTTAAAAAATCTGTTCTTGTATGTTGCGGCTTGGCTTGTGTATGTATTAGAAGGAGAGGAGAGCCGTGTGAAAATGTGAGCAATGGGCAGAGAACAGTACATTATACAACAGGAAGCGCCCCTATTGATGCTGGCAGTAAGTTTGTAACATACCACCACACTCCACTTCACGCACGTCACGCAACACAGTAAGCAAGGAAAGGGTTACTCGTTACTGTGCTGTTGTACTTGTAGTAGTGCTAGTGCTGCTGTCGTGTCGCTGTTGTTAGTTTAGGCTGTGTTGTAGATAATGAAGTAAGTAGAGGTGCTGTTGTGTGTAAGAAGCGGAAGGACGGGTCGGGTTGTCGTTGTCGGAATTCTATTTGTTTTTTGAGGAAAGGAAAATGGAGTGAATTTAAAGTTAAAACATAAAACATCTTTTTTAAAGTGAACTGAATTAACTATTGAATGCCCTTAATTGGTTGTTGGTGATTTCTATAGCTGGAGAAGCTCATAAATTGCGTAAGTTTTTATTTACCATTGCAGTAAAATCAGTAAATGAATTACAAATAGTTAATAAAATGAAGTGTTTAGTATTTATTGCATCATATCATAGCAAAATTACTACACTTTTTTACAACAGAGTCTTATACTTTATGCCGATATGTACAATTAGTTCAGTAGGTAATGTGTGTTTGTCTATGTCCAATATGTCCATCCGATCCGGAATGTTGTGGTGAACAAAAATAGTTAAACTGCATTCCAATCCATTAGAAGTAGTACAAAGAACAGTATACTAGACTATTGACTAAACCCTAGCAAATTGGCAGGTTTTCTTGGTAGAGTTAGGTAGCACTAGTTGGAGGTGAAATTAAAATAAATTAAGATTATAAGGTTTCATTTATTACTTAAATGTTCTACTTACAGGTTTCGACTTCGAGACTGAGACTGCAAAAGATTGTCAAGTATTAAAACTCAACAGTTGTTGTTGCCTTGTTGGTTGGGAATAACGTTGGGAAAAGTTCGAAAACATGTCTGACCATCATAGATACTACAAAGGTAAGTTTAAGTTAAAAAAAAATAATATGCGTATTGTTTTAAAATGGTCACATTTGTTTCCCTGTACCACAAAACTCAGTTCCATAATAGCCTAAAGCCTAATAGATTATCCCGACAATGTATTGGTTTGGTCACTTATCACAGATTCTTATGGGGCTTCATCGTCGAAGCGGTACCACTCTCCGTCGGATGCCTCAAGACTAGGTTTGTCGGGAGACTACTATGATGCCTCAGATAGCAGATCAAAGAGATCTCGTACTGACAGCTATGGAACACATGTAAATTTTTACTTATGCGTAAATTTGGGAATTGGAATTTTTAAATATTTCGTACCAGAGTCAAATCTAATTATTAAGCATGTTTCATTTACTCTTACGATCGTGAAGCTATCAGCAAAGCGATTTTTGTTTTGTTGAAAGTTCATAACTTCAAATCTTGAAAGCCAGGTGCATATTGCTGTCTTCAGTAATATGTTGTGCCCATTAATGTATTCCATTCCCCCATTTGATTCAATCCTTTACTCTCCTCCACTGCACATATCCTTAGTCTTTAAAAGATTGGCTTAATCAAACCATCATAACCCTGTAAAAAGTACATTATTCATCAGGTGAAAGAAGCAGAAACAATTTAAATCAAACGGAACCAGTACGCACTACTTAAAGCTTAACGTGAATGTCTTTCAGTAAGCTGGGTATTTCATTCAAATGGAAAACTTTACAAACACTTTCCAGACATCAACCTCTCGATATGCTGATTACCCAACTAGCAGTAGCGGTTCTGGCGGAAGCCGATACAAGGCTGCAACTTCATCGTCATCTTACTATGATCTTCAAGGATACAAACCATCAACATCATCTTCCTCATCATCAAAGTATCTTGACGATTATAAAGGAAGTGGAAGTAGTTCTCGGTCAGCTCCAAAAAGCAATGTGAGAAGAGTACCTCCTCCGCTGACTCCTCCATGTCTCTCTTCCAAGTCATCGTCATTAAGGTTGCAACCTTTAATGAAAGTCAGCCTGTCGACTAGCAGTTCCGTGGGCTCAAGTTCTGGAAAGGATTATTATGGATCGCGGTAAATACCACTACCTACTAAAACCTCTTCTCCTGTTGCATTGATCTAAAAAAGATGATGGCATGTCAGAAATACTTAACTAAAATTATAAGTTTTGGTTCATCCTCTCTTTTTACTATCAAAGTAAAAATTCTCATCATCATAGTCAAGTTAAGAGCCAGGATAATCTTAAATGCGGTACGACTTCAGCAACCACTGACACTGCGCACTGCAAGTCAAAATCTAAATCTCGTACTCTATGACCTATGTTCATAAAAGCTTAAAAGTCAATGTCCAGGGAATTGAATTAAAACCAGGCCCAGAGAGTCCTCATGAACCAGTCTTTACCTTCGACTCTAGTTATGCTGCATCAACAAATGCTGAAGCTCCCTCTGATGATCATTCTGCAGACCCTCCTGATGATGAGATGCATAAACCATTGAGGATAACTCATCGATTTGAATAAACACTCCTTGAAATAAACAGAAAAATTTTCCTCTCCTACCTACGTTGTGTCGCGTTATGTTATAGTAGGATTGGTTTAGATATTTTTGTAGTTAGTTGGATTGTTTTGTAGCATTGTTCTGTCATAATTTGCACTGTTCTCATCTGATTTGCTCAATTTTTCCAAGCAGGATGCGACAAGCGCCACCGGAACATCACTATTCGTACTCCGGATCACACAGCTCAACATCTTACAGTAAAGCTGAATTCAAACGACCGGTGAGCTACACCTCTTCTTCGCGACATTTGTCATCTAGCGGATACCATGCCGTTTCAAGACCTCATGGTACAACTGCTGCGTATAGATCATCTGCTGTTGCTTCTTCTCGAAAACTTCTTGCAAGATCAAGGGTCCCTGCTTCCAGCAATGCGCTAAGTTCAAGAATTAGGGGAAGGTCAACTTTAATAAGTTCAAGGCGAGATGATGACAGCCGAAAGTAAGTATTATAGTAATATCATGCATTTGAATGCAGTTATATTTATTACTGTATCTTCAAGGAACATTTATTTACTCATTTATCATTATCATGCTCCATGCTCCAATAATATTTTTAGGCGCAGACCTGTTGTAACTTCCTCACTGAAGCGGGAGTCCAAGAGAAGCCATAGTGGCAGTGGTGGTGAGGATAGAGTAAAGAGTCCGTCCAAAGATAAAAAGGACGAAGAGGAAGTAGAAAAGAATCAAGAAAAGAAGGTCAAGAAAGATCAAGAAATCGTTGATTATGCTAGTATAATAGAAGGGCAAATGGTAGTTGAAGAAGTGGCAGGAGATGATGAAGACGATGAACTTGACGATAGTGGGAATTTAGTGGACAGAGCAAGCTCAACAGTCTCAACTGAGAAGAATGAGTCCATGGGAAACCTTGATGATCAACAGAAGGGTGGACATGATGCTGATGATGAGGCCAACTTAGATGGAAAAGCTAACGATGGAGTGGAGAAAGTTATAGCAAAAGGATCTGAAGAAAAACCTTATGCATCACGTGCTTTGCTGAAGTTACATTGTCCATATTGTGACGTGCGCTGTATAAGTTTCCGGGTAACCATACACCTACTTATCTACTTCCGAAAGTTCAAAATGGAAGTTATCGCCCCAAAAGCTATCGAGATACCAACTAATGTTGTCTTATCTTATCATGAAATAGGAGTTCACTTTTCATCTAAAATCGTCAACGCACACCCGAACAATGTTTAACGTTGTGTCTGACATGAAAAAGAAACTTGGCAAAATCCGTCTGGAAATGAAGGAAGATCAACGCAAAAGGGAGAAAGAAGAAAAGGTTCTATCGGACACTTCATCTTACTGCCGAGTTTGTGAATTAAGTTTCCGCACAGACCCAAAAGAACATGAAGCAAACGAAATTCACAACGTAAGAAGGAAATATAATTTAAACAGTTAATTAGGCATATAAGGTAGAAACCAAAGCTAACTCACCTGTAATCAAAATCGAAGAGTAAATTTTCTGTGTAATTGTGATTTTCACAGAAAATTAAAGCTCTCATCTATCGCAGATGCGATGTTTGCGATATCGACTTTAGAATTTGGAAAGTCCACATTTATCATATGGCAGCATTAGAACATGCAAAGGTACGTATTGTTATTATATTTTTAAAATATTAATCTACTCGTTCATGAGTGCTACTAATTCAGCTTAGGACGATATTCGCCATTCTTTGAAATACTTGCATCGAATTACTTTTGCAGAGAGTGGCAATGAAGGAATTGCAGGAACGTGAAGCTAAGGGTGACAACGTGAAAGGAACAAACCTTTCTCAAGAGGAACTTGGTTAGTTAGTACTTTGTGCAGACAAAGAATACCTACGTGAACCTAAAGATCGACGTTGAAATTATATTGATATTGAGTATACATATATATGTCTTCTTTAGGGCTGAATTTGGTGGAAATACGAACTGTTTTTTATTGTAACGCATGTATTCGTTACATACCCATCAAGGGAGACACGGATGAAGCAAGAAAGAATCATTGCATGACACTAAACCATCTAAAATGCGTCGAAGATTTTAATGAGAGAGAAAGACGAAGAGCATTGCGAGAAGAAGCTCGGGATAGAGCTAGGCGAAGGAAGCAAGAAGAAGAAGAAAAACATCAAAAATCTAAAGACGCTAATGTTTCTACTGGTGAGAAGAATAAAACTACCGATGCAGATTCTGCGGAAACGGGAAATAAAACAGGGGAAAACGGTACTGGTACTAAAAGCTCTATTGGGGACACCGAAGATATTCAAATAGAACAGGTGTCAGTAATTGATACGGATGGCGAAAATAAAGATGAAAATAGTGTAGAGACTCATGCAGAGGATAAAGAAGCCGAGGTAAGCAACAAATAGTTTGAAGCACGTTTATTTTCCTGTTGACCAGTTTACTTACAAGCAATTTTAATGTACTACTTTCCAGTTTAGTAATAAATTATATTGATTTTTTTAGAATACAAAAACCACCGGAGAAACTTCAACTAATGAAGGGCAGGAAACTAATCAAAATGAGGCGGAGGAAGACGACGACGATGAGATTGAGCTACATGCTGGAGAAGATGATGTTGAAGATGAATCTGAAGACGCTGGAGATTGGAGTCGACGAACTCGATCAAGTCAGCGTGGTGATGGGTCTTCAAAATAACCCAAGTAGAGGGATGTCATACATTTAAAAACTGCTACTATGATGTATAACTGAAATATTGTGTGTTGACATGAAGCATGCTAACAATGCTGCAGTGTCTCTTGACTATTATGATAAACTAATTTGGTAGTGAGTAGGATATAACAATAACAAATTTAGAATTTAGTTTAGTACGTGATAGGTGAATATAACCTGCTGCAATTCTTGCCACATTAAAGTAGCCAGAGATGTAAAAACAAAGCAGGTTGAAATTTTACTGTTAGATACACGTGGTCAGTTATTTCTGTAGTGGAAATTGTGGAATCGTTTAAATGAGCCGTTTAAGTTGATGTTGTAGGTACATATATTCTACTGGGAGAATTAAGACATTGTTTTGTTTTTAAATAAAAGTAATTTTAATAAAAAAATTGTTGTGCCTGGACAATTAATCTAGTGGTCTACGCAAGTCGAACAGAAAATCATTCTTCGCAATACATCATAGAACTGTGCATTTACTTATCAGTTTGACTGATTATTTGATTTAATCACTTTTCGTTTTAACTATGTAATTCATCTTTAGCTGCTATCCTATCAAAAATACTGATACTTTTGATACGTAGACCGCTTTGATAACACGATTTATATGTGGTACAATCCTTTTAACAATACAAAGTTGGTATTGCAAGTAGATTTTACCACTATACACCAATGAAATTGTAGTTTCTCTCATCAATTTTGGTTAGTTTTATATATTGTTTGATTACATATTCACAACTACCCAAATTTAAGCATAGACTCACTCAGTCAAATAATTTTACTAGCAACTTTAGATATTACTATACCATACGACGCCATTTTTCTATTATCATTCGTTTTTACAATACACAATACACGTTACATACAAATTAACAGTAGTTGTAGCACAGTACAGTAATAGTAATTAATTAGTGTCACAACTTAGATATATTCTTCTAACAGTTCTTATCTTCCTTCTAAATTCGAGATTAGACAAGATACTTTCTAGCTTTGCGTATTGGAAGGGTTTACGTACTATTGTAGTATGTATTTGTAGGTAGTAGAGAAATAATTCTCTCTGTAAATAAATAGTAGTAGGTTTCAGTTACTCTGCAGATGGCTTTAACTCTTTGATTTGCTTGATTAGGTAGGCTTTCTCATCATTAAACTGCTCATCTTCGGATCTGTCTTCTAGAAAAAAAATAAAACTTTCACTTACTTTATCTTACGATTTTGATAGTTCTGAATTAATAAATATGTCTTTGGATCTCACCGTGAAACTTTGTTAGGAAATCTATCAACTTTTCCTGATTTCGCAAAAGTATATCCAATATAGGCTTTGGCTTGTTAGGGTTGGCCACAAACACCTAGATAAAAGTAAAGTTGGAGTCACTCTCGTCTAGACTATTTAATCTAATTATTGTAAAAGCATAAACAAAGGGGACATTATGGGCCTATTATCTGCTACCATCCTCACCTTAAAAACATGGAAGGCTTCAAATTGGATGTTCCTTGATTTTTCCTTAAGCATATTCATCATAAGTTTTAAATTATCAGGATTGGAAATGTATCTTGTCATCACCGTAAAGTTGTGCCTATCCAAAAGTAATTCTCCTAAGAGTTTTAAACTTTGTCGTCTTGTTACATAATTTTCTGAATTCAAAAGTTGTTGATAATGACTAAAAACTTTGTCGTAGTTAGCCTCCAAGAATTCCGCGCTCAGCAATTTATGGCGGGTTAATAATTCCTACAAATTGGTTACATAATTTATATAATTAAATATTACATTTACCATTCAGTATATTGTCATAATAATTTTTAAACTCGTATAAAACAGTTGTTTTATGATGAAATAAAATGAATTACTTTAAAGGTGGAGAAGGCATCTGAGGCGATATCAAATGTTGATACTTCAACGTAGTTGAAGAACTTATAAAAATCATCGGAATAAAGGACAATTTTAGCCAACGCCTCGTACCGTGCGCATTCCCGTAACATTGTTCCACAATTTAGGGCTATATCATGATGCTCGTAACTGGAATTGTCGAATCATAATTAACTGATTAAAATACTGTGGTAATATATACTTGGTTTATTTTTTATTTTAGAACTAAGCATATCTTACATACCCCGAAATAAGTGTAAACAGAATTTCAGGTCTGGTACATATATACTCTACCGTTGGAGATCTTGCACCAATGTGTCTCCTCAAAATATTATTGAAAATCTGTGCCACATCCTTTTTCCCCTAGAATAGAAATATTACTCATTAGACATATTTACCATGTTCCACATTATTTTTTAAATATTATTTCTTCAAGGACCTAAGAAATAGTACCTCAAATTCAATCCTCGACAGATTATTAATCAGCAACAGTAAAAGATTAGAGTTATACAGCTCTTGTGAAAGTTGGGCTATCAGGATTTCAGTCTGCTGTTCTGTGTCAGCGGCACCAAACAGGATAGACTTCACATTTGCAAGTTGCTTCGAAACCTCCTCTTGAGCTTTCTCCGCTTTCTTATCACCCCTCTCCAAGGCAGTTACTGCCTCTTTCAGCGCCTTCACAACCTCTGCAGGGTTCTTCTGTGATTTCCCAAATAAAGGCATCTTGGTCAGCGAACGCACGTCACAACCCTTTCCCCAAATAAAAGTGAAAGTATGGTAAAAGTAGGCGGCGACAAGTTCACTTTCACAAATTTCCTACTGAGTCTCTTCCATTACTACCTATAACATTGTTGAAAATTGTCATCACTTTCAAAATTTGCCGACTTTTAATTTTAATGAAACGTAAAAAACTGCTCCATTTAGTTCATTTACCTATTCAATGTATTTCCACAATTAAACAATTTATTTGGGTTTATGCGATATGCAACAATTAAACAGCTGATTGGTTTCACTTTCTCCAGCTCAAAATCTCCTGCTCACTGGTTGACAATTATTATTTTTTAAACACTGCACATATTCTAGTCAGTCACCACCGTCACCAAAATTCACCTCCATTTGCTCTCCCCTCTGACTTCACTCACATGTCATCCTCTGATCTGGCTGGTTTATCCAAGTGTTTCCACAGTTGATTCTGACCAGTGTTCGCACAAGCAAGCAGAATACTCTGCTATACTATTAAAATTAGTTGACAAGATTTTACTTCTCCTATCATTAACATGAAATTTATTTTTAACAGCTCAAGTGAATCCTAAGCACACATTTTAAGATATATCTTATAGCTCAGGATATAAAAACAAGTTAATTGCTGAGACCGCAACGAAAGTAAAATTTTTGTTTTTCCGTGCACCGTGTGCACTAATAAAATCCAACAATGCAGCCTCGTATTTTAGGGAGCACGCGCTAAAAGTAAAAAAAAAACTTAACAAATTTTTCTACATGCCTTTCTTAGTTATCAGTAAATCAAAGTGAATATCTGGGTCGGGTTAATACAAAACCACGAACATCTAGTCTCTCAGTGCTAATGTAGTAAAGGGCATGCACGAAAAATGTGTGCTCCTTTTTTCATACCATTCCAAAAATCGAAAGTAAAATTTTTGTTTTTCCGTGCACCGTGTGCACTAATAAAATCCAACAATGCAGCCTCGTATTTTAGGGAGCACGCGCTAAAAGTAAAAAAAAACTTAACAAATTTTTCTACATGCCTTTCTGAGTTATCAGTAAATCAAAGTGAATACCTGGGTCGGGTTGACTACTTCTGCTATAACTTTTTTTATATACAAAAACCACGAACATCTAGTCTCTCAGTGCTAATAATGTAGTAAAGGGCATGCACGAAAAATGTGTGCTCCTTTTTTCATACCATTCCAAAAAGGGCAAATTTATAAGTTAAAACAAGGCTTAAAAAAAATTTTTCGCGTGAATACTGAATTACTTTTAACTACCTTAATAAAATATTAATATTGTTAGTTTAAAGGTAAGAGTAGTTGGTGGGATGTAATGTACTCTCCTACTACTCCTCCGAACAATTACGCTGATTGTAAATAACTAATAAATGATGGCTCACACAAACGTGATGCTCTCCCTCTATATTATACGCTTTATTTATACGATGGTCGTTCCTCCGTCGAGAAAAAAAAATTGTTATGTTTTTCTGTGAAGGAAGAAAAGATGATGATGAAGCTGGTTTATTCGCATCTCTCTCCACATCTCTCTTTTGACTCTCTCGCTGTATCAAATTTGTGTTGAGAATAGAGAGAGAAATAAAATAGAATTCTCGTTACTTTCAGACAAGTACTTTTCCTACTTGAGCTGTGTGAGTAGTCGTGTCGTAGTTTGGTGTACGTAAAACTGTACGATCCTATTCCTATGCATCACCCTTATCCTTTTTACAACAGCTCTATAGTTATAAGTTGTAAGGTTTTTTATGTGTAATCCATGTAAAAAAAGCAGCAGCCAAGAGCTATATGCACTTTGCTGAAATGTACTTACTCTGAAATAGGCTTAGGAAATAGGATATTTTTTTGTAAGTGTAACCCTGTAGATTTATATGACGTTGATGGTGGCAGAGAGGATGGTGGTTTGGTTTTGCTGGTATAGTCTTGTAAACTTGTGTGTCTGTGTCGTGTCGTGGTAAAGGTAAGGTAAAAGGTGGTGGTGGTTATGTTGATTTGATGACGACGGTGACGGCGCTACTATTGATATTCACATTTCATAGTCATAGTCATATAGTCGCATACTTATAGCCTATAGTCATCCTCTTGAATAAAAATAAGCTACTATAAGGGATATAGGATATCATCCTTATATGTCCTCTCTCTCCTCTCTCTCTCTTTTTTCTGTTCGTACCGTTCACGAAGAAGTTTTTTAATGGGTTTCCTCCACTTCTTCGCTTTTGCATTTTACTTGCTTATTCTTTGTAAAGATCCTGCAAAAAATGCTATGAATACACAAAGTCATACACCTGCATATCGTGCATTTAGGAAGAAGGTGAAGAAAATTGTCTTACTTTCTGAGCAAAAAAAGCTGATATAAAAGTATTAACTTTTTTGGGGGATGATGATCATCATTGTGGTATTTTATGATGATGGTGATATAAGGAAGGGAAAGACGCGAGGACGCTCATGTCACAAAGTTGTGTTGAGTGTCCTATAACCTATAAGAAATACGTGGCCATTTGTTGGCTACTTCACTTAACAAACAGAAATAACATGAGAATGTTATTTTATGTGCCACCTTCCACCTTTTGGCTTAAAGCCTTTTCTTACGTGCTCTGAGAAAAGTCGGCTCTCATGAATCTGAAAATCCTGCCTGATGTGGAGCTTGAAATGTGTTGGCTAGCTTAATAAAAAATGAAATGAGCTGTGCTATTCTTATTAGAAGAGATTTTTAGAGTTCGAGCATAATAACTATGAACAAAGGCTTACACTAAGAAATGTAACCACATAAATGGGCATATACGATTCGAGTGAGAATGTATAGATTTTAAAAGCGTTTGGTTAGTGAAGAGGAAAAAGTCAGAAATGAATGGGTTTAATCCACTTTAATAGACTTTTTTGTAGATACTGCGAGTGAATGATTGCGGATTACACAGCAATAAAAATGAAAATGACTAGCTGCGCGGCACCGCTCCCCATGTAAAAAAGATTTTTATGGAAGGGAAATGTTCTTTATTCTTTTCATTTGAAATCTTGACGTTGAAAGTTATGATTTTATTTAGCAATGTGAACTCGACCTGTAAGTACTAATTTGCTTTTGCCGAGCATTCTTTCCTGGCAATATCAACTACACAATTTAAATAAAAACTGAACCATAAATACTAATTACATCCTTCCGATTATTAGAAGGGAAAAGTCGAGGGATAATCACTTATCAGTATTTCTTTATTTATAATGATGATGAGTGAGCTGACTACCTACACGGATATAACTTCTGTTTTGGCTTTAACTCTCGGTGCTAAATAGCAATACATTTTAATAGCACTCTCATAAGTAGTAGTTAGCAACAGATTTACTGATGACTCCAACTGATTAGCTGCATTTTATGATGCGGCTATCTTTATAACATAATTATAAGAACTCTAATCTAGTAAAATATCGTAACATACATGAGTCTGAAGTCCGAAGCTGCACATTTGGATTAAAGTTAGAAAAGTCTTCTAAGAAAAACATCAAAACAAACCCATTTCGTCCCCCATGAAAAGTTGTGAAATCAAAGTGAAGCTTTTATCTCAAGAAGGGAAAAGTTTTTTTT
>JAHZND010003740.1:0-11560 GCA_027744115.1 Acrocyrtus sp. NNG-2020 | reverse complement strand
CCAACTACTCCACTCTTTACCTCACTCCTACTCCCTAGACCAATTTTAGAATTTTGTCTTTTAAAAATAATTATTGTCGTGGTCTATTAGCATTTTCGCAATAATTTCTCCCAAAAAAAATTACTGCGGAAGGAAAGATCTCATCTAATTAAAGTTGGAATGACGACATAAACTAGAAAATATTTTTTTCTCCTGGTGAGCTTCTAGGTAGAGCCCACTCTCGAACATAATCTTCAAAATGGCTAAAATTACGAGAAATCGATAGGATCGAAAACAGACGGGAAAAATAATAATATTCCGTATTCTCGTCTCCACTTGCAAAATGTTGTTCTGCATTTTACACTCTTTTTTTTCTCCTTCGATTTTTTTTCTTCTGGCGGCTCAATATAAAAAGTTGTTAGTGCGATTAGCTCTACTTCCTTTTTATTTCTGCAGAAGAAAAAAACTGCAGTTTTGTGTTCGGTTTCTTCTTCCTTTTTTACATATGTGATCTTCTCCTTCAGAGAAAAAAATTTAGATGGACTCCACTCCCTTTATTTTTATGCTCCTTGTTTACGCCAATTTGGAAAATCCTGTTTTTTATCGATGAGCGGAAATACGCTGTTTATGGGAAAATGGCTAAACAGTTCTGCTTCCCACTACACTCATACTCCTCTCCTTTCTGCAACTCATCCGGAAATGTCTTTTTGAAGAAAAGAATTGAGAAAAAAACAATAGAAAAAAGGAGAATTGCTCTTTAGTGAAAACCCGTTATTGGCAATTATGTGGAGTATCTGGAGCAGAAAGCGTAGTAGATCAGCTTTTTTTTAACTGCCCTCTAAAAATATTTATTTTTTTATGGAGGACAAACGACACTAAAAAAATGATGATAGAAGCACCATAACCGCCTCTTCGGCTCCTCTTGTAAAATTTTGATGAGTGACTTTATTTATTTCTCTCCTGTGGAGAGTACAACAAAAGGAGGGGGTGTCTCCGAGAGGAGAGTGAAGTGGAAGAGGACGACTCACTTTTTTTATTTTTCACTTCCGTCCGAAAATATAAAGAAAAAGGAAAATATTTTTTTGAGAACAAAAGGATGCGCCACTGCAATAAAAAAGAGTGCATCTCCTCCTTTTATATGTTTTTTAGGTGGGTGGGCAGAGGAAAAAGGGTCTCGGACTAGAAAATAAAGTGAGCATAGTCCCTCCAGCCAATATTGTGTTGTTGGAGGGACTTTATTTAAATTTGGGCGTTTGATTCCGCAACAAAAAAGAATCTATTTTTCTTTTCTTTTTTAACTTTTTCGTGGAAACTGGAATGATCTGTATCAAAGGAAAAAAGGAGCTTGTAGCTGCTCAAGTTTCACTAGATGAATGGAAAATAGTGATGGTGTCCATCTCGAGAGAAAGAAAAAAGAGAAAAAAAGTTCTTTTTATTCCTTTTTTCTTCTTTTTTCTTTTCTTCTTTTCACTCCCCCTAAAAAACACACTGCACACCTTTTTCCAGTTTCTCCAGGAAAACAGAAAAAAGCTATGCTCCTTGTTTGTGCAGCTTTGAGAAGGAAATTAACTTGAGGGGAATAAAAAAGGATAAATATCGGAGCACGCTTTTTTTGGCATTGACAAAGAAAATAAGCACATTTCCCAGCAAACTCAATAATGGAAGGCGGCGGGAGCCATTTTTTATGTTTATTTTCTGGCTACCTACTCAAAAACGGCAGCTCCGGATGGGGGAGCAGAAATATATAGAAAAAAATATAAAAAATTTGTAAAGGAATTTATTATATATTTTTTGCGATGGCTACACTCAAACAAAAAAAAATAAATGGCAAGTAAGCCATGAGTAAAGAAAAAGAAAGTATTCCAGACTTTTTTTTTCCAGTACTGGATGTATATACGACGGGAGCATTTTCTTGGATGAGAAAGTTTTGGTAATGGATTAGAAGGAAGAGAAACGGAGAAAAGAGCCTGTTGAAAAAAAAGAATGTTTCGCTTAGGAAAATTCCTCCGCACAAATTTTTTTGCAAGTTCCTTTTCCCTTCAACTTGAGCTACTCTTCTTCAGAGAAGATTGTACGGGAAAAACAGCGGAATCCTGGAATCCTGTTTTTTGCAGAAAAAAAATTATTAGAATCTGGAAATAGTGGGCAGACATATTCATTTAGTAGAGATATATATTTTGGATGGAGACTTGCGACTGGAAAGAGTGGGCAATGGCAATGGCTGGCTAGCTCTGCTGCTTTGTACCGGCTGATGTATATATTTTTTCTGGAAAATTGTACACCATTGGAAATTACAGTTATTCTCTGCTCCAGTTTTCCAGCACTAAAGCTTTTATTGGAGTTTTAGCTTTTGTACGTTTCCCGGAGAGAAAAGCAGGGAAAAATAATAGAAACGGCGCTACAGTCCGTTCTCTGTTGAGTGAACTTAAATAAATGCATTCTGTTATAATTGCTAGCGAAAGGAGATAACCGGGTATAGAATATTAATGAAAATCGTATTTTTTCTTTTTCCCGCGAGAAGAAAACAATTTTTTTTTTAAAAAAATATGTATTTTCTAAGGTTTATGGAGAAAAGGAGAGAGGAAAGAGAGGGAAAAAACTGTGAAAAAAATTGCAATTTACTAGTCGAGTGGACTTCTTTTTTGAAAAATTTGGAAGTTGTTAGAATATTTTCCGGGAAGGTGCTTCTTTTTAAAAAAGGGGTCTTCTAGTTGAGATAATGAATTACCTTGACAAGGGGACTGATTGGAGGAAACTGAATAGAAATGAGGAGGGTGCTTTAAAGCGGAGTTAATTTTTTTCTTGCTATCTGTCGCGATATCCTTTGAAATTAAATGACGCAACAAACAAAATTTATATTTTTTTGGTAGCTGACTATGGCTGCCCCTTGATAAAAGCTAACGAGGGAGGGTAGATAGGAAGAAGGACGAGCATTGAAAAATTGTTGACAAAGCTTGGAGTGAGTTGGAAATGGTTTGGAGGAGTGATAGCGTTATTTACTCAGTTTTTATATTGGCACGCTCAGCGGAAGTGAGTGGAATGGGTTTGAATGAGATTGTCAATCAGTGAAAATAATGAGAAGGGGAATTTCAGCTCGGACGAGCAAAGCTGAGATTCAGAGTGAATGGTGATGAATGACACGGCAGAGTTGAGACATTAGTCCATTGCATTACATTCCAGTAATAAATTGGACCTTTTTTCCTCCAAAAATACAGATCAAAAGATTGCTTTGAGCTGTTTCCCTTTATTGATGTGAGAGCCTTTACAACTCCTCCACAAAAAATATATTCTATTTTCCAGGGACCAATCTCGAAAACAAAAATTTAGTGGAGTGCTCCCTCCCCTTTCAAGAGCTTTCCCTCCATATATTATTCCATAACTGTAAGTACGTCTGAGCAACTTATAAAAAAGGTTATTCGAGGAAGATCCTCCACGACACAAATAACTACATTTTTTCAGATGTGCTCCTCTGTACTGATTTGCAAAAGAGAATGCAATTATCTCGTTTTTCCCGTGCTCTGTCCCAATTACAAAAAAAATGATTCTTTTTTTTCGAGGAGTTCTCCACTTTTTCATGTGCTCTGTGTATCGACACACTCGTCACATTCCAGCGTCACCTTTTTTTGTTCTGACAAAAACTACCTTTCCTGCAGACCATACGATATCATTTATTTTGGAGGGTAATGGGAGGGAAAAATATATATCTGTGTGAGAGGACAACCTCTCCGCAAAAGCCTACTTTCCAGATGAAAGGCTGGTTGCTGGTTGCTGGT
Source organism: Acrocyrtus sp. NNG-2020 (assembly GCA_027744115.1). Taxonomy (NCBI): domain Eukaryota; kingdom Metazoa; phylum Arthropoda; class Collembola; order Entomobryomorpha; family Entomobryidae; genus Acrocyrtus; species Acrocyrtus sp. NNG-2020. The sequence goes on along the minus strand of JAHZND010003740.1, from coordinate 7,808 downwards.
TAGAAGGAGAATAATTTTTTTTGTCCCATTTTCCTGGAATTATTATACGGACTGGTTACAGAGAAGAAGGCTCACTCCAGAGTATCGGTATCTCCTGGAATATATGTAAATGGCAGGGAGACAAGAGGAAAGGAGGGAAAAGACGGAAGCAGAGTGTAGAAAAGAGACCGCAGCAGCGGGGAAAAAATATAAGTTTTATACAATCCCAAAAAAAAATTTTTCATGCAATCCTTCCCTTTCTGCGGAGAAAAGTAGTGCTTTGGAGCTTTCTCTCTGGGATGGAGCACCTTTTCTCTTTAAGAGGATCTGATTCCCCTTGATTCCATTAGGAAAAAGACTCAACTTCTCCATTCAGGAGGAGACAAGTGCTTCGGTTTTGATTCTCCGACAAAATTTAATGGAGAGAATGCTGGAGAGTTTTGAGTGAGTCGGTAATTCGTCTTGTCACGCCCTAGCACGTCGCTTCTCCCCGCACTTCTCTCTTTTTTTATGCTCACTTTTTTTCATATTTCCCCGCACTCCCTCCAAAAAAAAATAAAATGAAAATGAAAATATCTGCGCCTCCACCACTAACTTCACACGATATAAGAGGATCTCTCATGAGAAAAGGGGAGAAAAAAAAATTAGGAGACATGTTCTCCCCACTTATTACACAGAATGTAAGTAAACCACGGACACTTTCATTTCCCATGGAGAAAAAAAAGTGTGGGCTCCTTCCAGAAAAGAAGAGAAGAAAAAAATATATTTTTTGTGTCCTCTTCTCCAGCATTCATCATTCATCTGTGAAGAGTGTGTAACGTGGGAAAAATGGATGGAGAGAGAGTGTTCGAGGAAAAAAAAGAAGAGAAAACGGGGACGGGACATGTGCCTTTTGCGAGTGGCACGCTGGAAAAAAAAGGAGCTCCTATTTTTTCCAGCTCCAGCTCCTAATGGAAAGTCTCATTGATAAAAAAATGCTTTTTGCAAGTTATTGTCTTAGCATAATGTGCATTACGCTAATGCTATTATTAACAAAAAAAATTTTATATTGTGTCCTGTCAACTGGCATTATTGTCGGGGTGAGGGAGCTCCGTATTAAAGGGAGCACTTTTTTGCACAGTGCCACTCGCTTTCTCCCTTTTTCATAGCCTCGTTTGCCTGAGCGGCTCTATAACTTCTCTGACACGGACTCGTGGAAAATATCAAAGTTGAGAGGGAGAGCAAGGTCGGAATAAAAGGAGTGGAGGAGCTCCAACTGGAAATATCTTTTGTCCTCTGGATACAAGCTCAAGACCCACAATCAGAGAGGAAGCCTTTTCTCCTTTGTAAATGCTGCTCCCGACAAGCGTGCGATGAAAAAGTTTTTTTTTTCAGCTCGTTTCCCTTTCACTTCTTCTTCTTCTTCTTCGTCTTGGTCTTCTTAGACTGGAAAAGTTTTTTCCAGCCGTTTTTTTGGGGGTTTGGAGTAGTAGCCGAGAACCGGAGATAATGGAGATGATGAATACGGAAACGATTTGAAATGGGGAAATTAGTAAAAAAAAAAAGTTGTCTTTGTGTAAATATGGAGAAGAGCTCAAGTAGGCACAAACTTTTACTTTTGATGACTATTTTTTTTGGATGCGGAAACGAGCTGGAGAATAAGAGTCACTCGTTCTCACATTGGCTAGAAAAAAGAAGTCTCCCCAGGAAAAGTGTGTTTTCTAAGAAGAGTGACAAACCGGAGCGCTGGACAAAATAAAAAAGAAAAACTTTCCTTTGGTGTCAATTCCAGCTCCACTATGGAAATGGAAATTGTCTGAAGAATTCTCAGAAACTGTCCCTTTCCTCTAAAGAGCGGAGACGCTAAAAAATAATTGACCCAGCAAAATCTTTTTATTTTCAGGCTGCTTATAGTAGCCAAACATAATAGGTATTCAGGCATCTGCATATTGTTTAGTAAGTGCAAAATCCCTCGCGAATAATATTCTTTTTGCAACAGTTTTCACATCCCATTATAAAAAAGGTTGCTAAGGATATGGGAATGGAAACGTGAAAGATTTTGGGGAGGATGAGCAAATAACTAAAAAAAATATTTTTATGTGGCGTGCTCCCTACACACAGCTCCTGGAATTTTCCTTGGTTTCCTGGAAAGGAATTTGAAAACTCGTGTCTTTCTGAGCACAGCTAAAAAATAAATGGAGCTGACAAGTTAGTTTATTAAGAGGTTGGGGGAAGGCTCCAGTTCCTGCCTACGGAAAACAAGATACGGAAATTGGGAAGAAGTGTGCACGCCTGAGAACTCATTTTCTTTTGCGGTGCTCCGGACAAAAATCGGAAACATTTTTTTGGGAAAGTTGCTGGAAAGGGGAAAATATATTTTGAATCTTTTCGAGTTTTATTTTCTCGCACCTCTCCAAACTAGGAAATATTATTGAGAGGAAACGTTCAAAAATTGAAATTTTGGGAGGGACCGTTAAAACCGGGAATTTTCGAGGAGATAGCACTGGGAAGCTGATTAGTGCGGAAATGGTAGAAAATGGGAAATCGTAATTGTAGGAAAGAGCGAGAGCGAGTCTTGAAAATGATTGAATCGGATGAGTTCACAGTTTAAGCTCCGTCTCTCTCTCTGAAATATTCTGCATTTTCTTCTTTTCCTCTTCCGGCGGGAGAGAGAAGTGGAAAAGAGCTAGGAATGGCGTGATCCTCATAATCTCTGGAAAAACAGAGGAGCGGCGAGCAGAAGGAAAGAGCTCCGCTCAATATATAAAAAATACAGTAAAAAATATATTGCGGCGTACCTCTACAAGAAGAGAGAATTTGTTGTCATGTCTCCTCCACACACGCTTACTCATTTAGTGCTGGAGAAGAGAAAAGAAAAAGGAATATTCTTTTCCAGGAATGGAAAGGTGACTCTATCCCGACGGTTGCTATGTGCCCGTCACACCGCGACAATTTTCCTATCCCTCTGCATACCCAAGAACAAATTATACATTTCGGGTAAAAAAAAAGAAAACTCCAGCTTGGGCACTTGTCTTTCTTAGCAATCCCTCTTCCTAATTTTTTTGTTTTACTTCTCCAGCTTCTTCTCTCCAGCAATAAAATCTGGCGGAGGAATTTTATTTTCCTCCAGACGAGAAAATGTCAGGTTGGTTGTGGCTTCAAGGAGAACACAAAATTACTATTTTTTTGTACGGGGTAGTCTGAGACAAAAATTTTTTCTTGCTAGGAGGAAAAAGTGGAATTAGTGGATTCACGTGAGTAGGGCGTCACTGGAGTGGAGGTGGTGGTGTCACTGTCAGCCGAATTGTGATTGTGAGTCCAATTCCATTCCAGCTGCCTTTTTTTCTGTTTGACAACCTTTCACACAGCTATTTACTCTTAATTACTTATTTAGCGAGAGCAAATGAAAACTTGCCATAGAAAACTATGAAGCCTTTTTTTCTATTTGCGGAACTGTTAGACAAGTGTTCCGGGAACGAAACGTCCTTCAGCACTATATAAACCTGTCATTTTATTCTTTCCTTGGCGTCAACTTTCCCTGAACCTTCCACAACTTGCAAAAAAATATCTCTTTTCTTGCTGCTGCTTCCCTTCCCCACTTTTTCACAAACCTGATCAATTTCACTTGCATAATAGCGCTCCTCCAAAAAAGACACACCTTTTTCGGAGGAGCAAAAAATATAAATTTTTATCTTTAAAAGTTTTAGCGCAGAAAAAAAAATATTTGCCAGTTGTGCTTTGCTCACGTTCTCTTCAAAAAAAAGTTCACTAATTTGTACTGCTTAGAGTTGCCCACACTCACAAAATCTAGACTAAAAACCGTTTCTAATTTTTAGAAAAACGTTTTCTATTATTATTGTACAGTTTAATAAGTTTAAGTTACCTTCTCACTAATCTTTTCATTCGTAGCTGTATGTGTGCGAAAATAAATTTAAAAAAAGTGGGCGGGAAGTTGACTGATAAGCCTTCAGCATAACGGCTACAGAAATTACCTTTTTCGCTTTTTTCCTATTAAAATATATTCACTGTTTTACAAACTTTTGGAAGCCTACCATACCTGTCATCCCATTTTCAGGGGAAATTACTCCAAAGCATAATCTCTGGCATTCCTTTCTAGCGATTACAACACTGCAAAATCCTAAAAATTTATTTTTTTAAACAATCGCTAAAAAGGTGGCAGAATAAGTCAACGTAAAAGTATTAATTTTTTGGTGTCATCGCAAAAAAAGGTGTAGGGCTAATATGCGTATAATCGGGGTATGTGGCCTCAGTAAAAAAGCTTTTTAAAAATTTAGAACTCAATTCAACATTTTTTTGACATGTTTCGGCATATTTTTTAGAATTATTTCGGAGTTGAGGACAGGCTGAGTGCGATTATTCATTAATGTGTGAAGTGTTTTTTGGTGCGTGCGCGCCCTGTGTGATTGTGTCCCATCATTTGTGGAGTGAAGAAGAAACCCCGAAATTTTACAAATCTCGACAGTGAAAAAACTGTGAAGTGAGGAAAAAATTCTATTTTGCATACTGAAATAAACCAAATTTTATAGTGGAACATTTTAAAGCGAGTTGTCATAAAAGGTTGAAAATAATCCAGGGAGAAAAAAATGTCTGAAAGTTTTCACCATTTTTTACCAGAACAAATAAAGTGAAAAAAGAAGAATATTTTATGTAAAGGATCTTCTACTCTCCGCGATTATTATATTTTCCGGAGCTGTGTCATCAGCACAAAAGCCGGAGATATATATTTTTGTCGACAACAAAAGAGATAACTTTCGAATATTTAACTTTATGAATTATTAATGAGGGCGGAGCTGTTAACACTCAGACACTCTCATTTTGTTATTCAGCGGGAAAAAATGAAATGAAAAACTTTTACTCGTCCAAAGAAGACTATCATATTCAGCAATATTGCGCTTCCAATTTTTCGAATTTTCTCCCTCTTTTCCGGAGAGGAATAACCAACCTGAAAAAATAATAATTTTTTACTCGTCCACTCGTCCAGCAACGAATTTTTTTTTTGCACCAGCCATCACGACCAAAACAAAAACCACGGCCAATTTCTCCCTCACCCGGGTTTAGCTGTACAAAGCGGCATCTTCCATTTCGGCAATACGTACAAAAACCGGAAATCGGACGAACCGAGCTTTCCCGCTCTTTCCCAATCTCCTCGCTAATTTCTGAACTTACTGCCAAACAGCAATCTCTCTGGAGTCTGGATCTCCTTAAAAGAAAAAAAAATTCGGGAACAGAACTCCTTAGAAGAAAAAAAATATTATTTTCTACATTTCCATTGATGACATCGGGAGCAAAAGGAAAGAGTACAAAAAACGGAAATATTTAGCTGTGCAGTCTGCAACTGCACACTCCAAAAAAAAGTTCCGAAATGGAAGTATTTATGCAAAAAGTTGGATAGCAAAGGGACTCAGCAAAATAGTAAAGTAAATATCAAACTTTCTCTTTTCTCCTCCAGAGAAAAAAAATATAATATTTTTTTCCGAGTAATACGGGAGATTACAGTACAATAAAAAGGAGACTCCATTTTTTCTGTTCGCTACAACAACAAAATATATTCCGTATAAAAAAGTTCTTTTTTTGAGACAATAGATATCCAGAGATAGGTGGGGAGGGAAAAGAAAGAAAAGAAAGAAAAAAAATATTGAAAAGGCTTCTTTTTTTATTCTGTGCTCAAAGGAGAAAAAAAAAGTTTTTTTGTGAAGAATAATGGAAGCAGATGAAAAGTGACCACGAGCGGGAACTAAGTAAATCTGAGGAAGTTTGAAAGAGAAAAAAAATGGAAAGGAGCTTCTCTCCCTTCTCATGTCAAATGAACTGACTGATGCGATTACGCAATAGGAGAAAATAGGACTGGAGAAAAAAAGGAGTGTGCTCTGATCTGGGCAAAGAAAACTTATTTTTTGTAATGTAAGCAATAAAAAAGGAGAAGTGGGGCGGGATAGGAGGCGAGTATTTTGCGAAATTTTGTAAAGTCTTTTAACGTTTTAAGGTTTTATGGGGAGGGATGATGTTTGGAGGGTGAGGTGAATGGAAATGGCTAATTTTTGTGTGTGCTGACTTGTAAAAAATATAAAGTTGAAGGTGGATACTTTGGGAGAAAGCTGAAGAGTGTAATTTTTTAGAGGAATAAAACTCAATTTAATATATTTGTGGAGGGAATCGATGAGTCGCCATTCATCTCTGTTTTCCTCCCGTGCGAAAGTGCGGAGGGAGAAGTTTGCGTCAACGAAGAAATCCCTGTCGGAGAGTTGGGAGGAGACGTTCCCTGTAGATGAGAACTCCTCGTTTATGGTTCTCCCCTCCCCGACGATTGGTGGAGAGCCCGGGATCCCGGAGAGACTCTCCCTGGCCCTGAGCCCTTTGGCAAGGAGAGAGCATCAGTCAGAGCAAAATGCTCGTCACGGCGTCAGCTCCTCATCCAGCGGGATGAAAGCTACTTCATCCAGTGTCCTCGGCTGCCCTGGTGCAACATCTCTTTTCAAATTTGGCAAAAAGTCATCTAATCCCGGCAGTGGGACACAAACTTCCGACAAACGTTCGTCACCAAAAAGCCAGGAGAAGACTCCCCAGTGGAGGTGGTCTCCGCGACTTCAAATAGTTCGCCAGTTGAGCCAGCCAGTGCTTCGCACTCCAGAAATAGTTGACACCAGACAGGGACGCGGAGCAGCTCCAAAGAGCTCCTCACCTGCAGCCCAATCTCCTCTTCCAGTCTCCTCCAGAGGAAAAAGCTGCTCTTCAAGATACTTCTCCAAGCAGGGCTCCTCCACTGATCCCTCCTTCGATTGGAGTAAAGATGTGTCCACGCAATGCAAAATTTTTCAGGTAAAAACTCAGATAAAAAATAAATAAATAAAAATCCATCTCAATTCTCTTTCTTCTTCTTCTTTTCTTTTCATCCTCTCATCACCTCCCATCTAAAAAAAATCGGCCGCTCTTTTCTCACTCATTTACATAAATTATGCAATCCGCACTAACAGCAGCACGCAACATACTGAAAAAAACGCTTCCTCAAAAAATATATACTCCACACCTTTTTTTTCCTCCATTCCCATGAATTTCCAAGTGGCTCGTTTTTCCTCCAAAAATAAACTTCACCCATTCAGCTTTTCACACATTTCCTTGAAAAAAAAAAGAGCCCATCCATAAGTTTTTTTTCTCTTTTAAGCTGCCAAGCACTGGAACAAAGTAATATTCATCCCAACTTTTTCTTTCTCCAGTCTTCCTCTCTTTCCAACCTTTTTTTCTCCCTTGCCCTTATTATTTTATATTCCCCCACTTTCCTCCATGAATCATGCAGATCTTTATCCCTTCTCTTTTTGCGCTGGAGAAAAAAATGGAAGGGAACTTTCTCTCAAGATTTACGATAGCCCCTCATACATAATAATACTTGTTGGAGTGTGTGATCCGATCTGTTATCACATCACCCACGATGGGCCCACCAAGATAAGGATAGTCCTCTGAAAAAAAGCACATCTTCTCCATCTCCCCTCCATTTCCCCTTCATCACACCTTGATAAAACCCCTCTTATTTTTTTGCTGGAGATGCTGGAGAAAATATATATCTATTTGTGACAAGGAAAGAAGGACTAAGGACAGTGCAGCATAAAACTTATCTTAAATTGTATGCCCCCCACAGGCAATTCCACTCTCTCACTTTTCCTTCTTGTTGCTGTCACCATCCTGTCCGAAAATATATCTAAAAAAAACTTGTAATCCGTTTTCCCTTCCTCTTTCTTTTTCTCTCCAGTGCGCTGGACACAGAAAAAAGTGTGATTAAAAATGCAGTATTAAATTTACTATCTTTTTTTTCCTTACCACGTCTTTCTGGAGTTCTT
>JAHZND010003739.1:0-11139 GCA_027744115.1 Acrocyrtus sp. NNG-2020 | reverse complement strand
AAATTATTATACTGGGATAGCAGTTAAATTGTGATCGTACCAGCTGATGGAAGTAGATGTCATTCTGCTCCAGTGCCCTTGCCAATACCATCGAGTTTTGGTAGTGGACGTTGTCATCGGCGTTTCCGTGGACGAGCAGAAGGTTCTTTTCCTTCAGAGCATCGAATTTATCTTTGTTAGTTGCGTCACCACGTTGGTATCCAGCAAGGTTATCGTTTGTCTCTGGCAATCCCATATACCTTTCAGTGTAGAGGGAATCTATGAAGATAATTAGAAAATAATTAAAGTTTTCTTTCCATTTGAATTAATGCCCCCGTTTCAAGTAAGGGACAGCCTATGTTAATGCTAAATTAAAAGAGAATATTTACCGTAATATCTCCAGCTAGTGACGGGTGCAACGGCGACTCCGCACTTGATCGCATTCGTGTTAGGATCCTCTACCTCTTCGGAATCCTCCTCTGCTGGTGGAGGAGTGTAATCCTCTTCCAAAATCCTGAGGGTAGTGTAACCTCCATAGCTCCATCCCCAAACGGCGGACTTTGAGGGATCAATGAATGTTGCCTGTTTCAAGAGGTCCCTGAAAAATGGTGCATATTTAATTTAGCAAATTGATAATGCCCGGAAAAGTTAATGATGAGTATGATGGCCACCGTTAGCTACTTACTTATAAGCCTTGATGTGCTCGTCGACTTCTCTCACTCCCAAATTTCTATACAATTGGAACATTCGGTTCGTAGTGGCTCCTGAGCTGCCTACGACATCAAGATAAGCCACGATGATCTTCCTTTCGCTTACCAAAGTGGTTTCCCAAGTGACCCTGTATGCGTCATTTATGTTTTGGGAGCCGGGTCCGCCATAGACAGAGAGTAGCAGAGGGTACTTTCCATTTGGATTCAAGTTTTTAGGCACCACAAGTCGGGCTTTTACCATAACTGGAGCTTCATCGGTTCCGACATTAAGATTGTAGTCTCGGATTTCTGGTACGATCTTCAATTTGAGAGCGTCGCGAAGCTCTTTATTGTCAATCTTGGTCTCTCCTGGGAACTGGATTGGAGTACCGTCCAGGTTCCTTGTGGTGACAAATGGAACGTCTGGTCCGTTGCAGTGGTGGATGAACTTGGTATAATCGTGAGAGAAGATGGCTACGTTATCATTGCAGGGAGCACGGGGATCTTGTTCATTTTCGTCTCCTTCCCATTCTCCGTTCTTAATTTCGCAGGTGACGCAAGTAGGAGCATTGTTGTTGCCAGTCAGAGGAACGTGGTAGACGTGGGTATGATGAGGATTTGGGGTTCGGTCGTCTCCATTAACATCAAAGCCTGTTGCAGTGAAGAAACTGTGGGGCAAAGAGAGAAGGTAAATTAAAAAAAAATTCAAATAAACTGTGCTGTGCACAATATGTATTTGAACTTTGCTCAAATTTTTACTTACACTCTGCCTCCGTTCACACCCAGAATACTCTTAACGGAAAAATGCAGATTTGTAAGTTGAGTGGCTGGAGTTCCCTGATTGAAGCTTACAACCTGCTTGTACGTATTTGGAGCTTGTCCCCTGGGCTCAATGTATACGTAGCCGTTTGCTCCGGCAACATGTGCAGTGTTCATGTCGACCCATCCGTTGGTTTGCTGATATGAGTAAATCTGCAAAATTGAATGAAAAAAAATAGCTTTCATTTCACTTCGGCATCTCTTGTCAGACTCTTGTCAGATTATTTGTATTTCATACGAGGGTCAATTGTCCATTATTAGCACCGAATCTCCACCACGTGACCTTAGTCTGGATTCGGTTAAGGGTGCCGATCAAAATTTCGTTCTCGCTAACCCACTGAACCCTTCCAATTACCGCGACGTCACTGCAAGTAGAAAGTGAATTTAGCATAAGCACATTTAAAATACACAGCAATAGTCTTATCAGGCAGACAAGAATGTATAATACTTTGCATTGTCCACTGGGAAAATGATTTCAACTGGTGCAGCAGTGGCGTCCAAATCCCTACAGTAAACTTTGAATGTTGGCATGCTTTTTCCAGCCTTAGGGTAACGAGCACTGTTGCCACCTGGGTAAATGCGAGCTTCATCTCCAGCATCACCATACAACGGCCATAAAAAGTTGGTTACTGTGGAGTCATCAAAGCTCACGTATGCGATGTGAGTTCCGGTAGGGCTGAGCCAAAGGGCGTTAGCGCTGCCAAACATTTCCTCTGCGAACCAAAAAAGTAAATTTTAAAAAGATGCTCGCCATTTGTAAAAATGTTTTGCTGTTTAATCACTTTCTACCTTCGTAGACCCAGTCGGTGACGCCATTGAGAACTATACCAGCAGAACGAGTAGTCAGCCTTCTGGCGGTGTTTGCGGCAGCAGAAGCATCTTCTTTGTAGTGAATTTGGTCCTGGAAGACAAAAGCGATTCCACGCCCAGTTGGACCCCATTGAACATTTTGCAAGTCACGGTTATTCTCATCGCTACCCTCGGGGATTAGTGGGACATGGGTGCTGTAATACGTCACGAAAGATGGAGTTAACAAAAGAACTACCCATTTCCATTGTTATCATGTCTCTCCTTATCAATTGGAGATAAGTACAAATCTCAATTTATTTTATGTAATCGTCGGTTACCTAGTCTGACGGTTGTAGACATTGTACTTGGCCAACTTTGAGTGTCTCCAGACCTGTCAATACGAAATAATCGATCTTTCATTTCTGGTCCCAGAAACTTTAATTAATTTTGCTTTGACCTTGAAATTCCCTTTTACTTACATTTGTAGTTCCGTGCTGAATTAAAGCGAGCTGACCATCAGGAGAGAATTTGATGTCGGTGTAGCCCGGCTGTAAAAATGAAGACAATGAGAAATATCGTCAAATTTTGAATTTTTGAACGAGAGGGAAGTAATATGACTCTATTCGGTCAAAACTGCTATGTTTGGGATTTAAAATGTTTCGCTTACAAATAAGTTTCTGATAGTGGCAAGGTTAAGGAGCGTCTCTCCATTAGCATTGTTTTGGGTATTCCAATCGATAATATCGTTTGCTCTGGTTAATCTGATATTTTCATCTGAAAAAGAGAAAGCCAGTGTAAATAAAAAATGGGAAATTATAATTTTACCATTTTAAAAATCAACCAATTTTTAATTCTCTTACTTCCTATCCACTCCGCTTTCAGGTCTTTTGGCCTTAGAACATTGTTTAAAAGGTCATCCAAATCGATTGGCTTAGGTTGCTCTTCATCCTCGTCGCCCTGATGAGGGCGGATTACTCCAGAGGGGACTGCGTACGAGCTAATGACCACACCCAGGACCAATGTTAACAGTAATGTGTATCGCGACATCTTTTAAATTAATTTGATGACGATACTAAAAACTAAAATTAAAGTTGAGGTTTTTTAGAAAATGATTTTTTTAATTGACTAGCTTTCGTTACTATTAAAATTTATAATGAGGAAATGCCTCGCAGTTCCAGCTCTGCTTTCTCAGTTATTACTGAAGTGTCTGTTGTGTAGACCTTCCTATTTTATAACAGAATTTGTCCAAACTGACTCATTTTGCATCAGCCCCATTAGTCATTGCTCAACCTAGCCAAATAAAATTGTCACAAAGGTTATTAGATGGGATAGATAACGTAATACAAAAAAACGGGCAGAATTATTATGTCAATTGAGCGCAAAAGTTAACTCCAGTATCTGGAAAACAATTTTCCCAGGTGTGATCTGTATACGAAGGCTTTGCATATTTTACGTAAATTTTCCTTATCAAAATTGATGAGCGATGTCACTTTTTTTTTATTTTGCTGTCGTCCTTTTGATGACCATCATAAGTGAGTAGTCTTTGACGTAAGGAGTCGGAAACCCAAAGTACTTTCACTATGAATTACAACTACAATAAGGTTGACATTATCACTCGCATTTTTCATATCTGATACTTTTTTCCAGTTACCTCATCATTTACCATTACAATTTGCATCTTATCAGAAAGGGTTATCATTGTAAGCATTATCAAGGGTGACAGCACCCAACACCGTGTAAAGGTTATGAGATTGGCGGCATTCCAAACCCATTTTGTAGACTAATTACGTTAGCATGTTTTTAAATAGAAATCAGTGCGTTAACCCAACCCTACCATACATGGTAGAATACCATGTGTAAGTTTTAATAGATGACATTTTCTATGAAGCTAAAGCTAAATCCTCCCAAGCTTGCTAAATATTAGTAATATTTATTTTTGCACTAATCCAACTCCTGTGACGCTGTACCTGTCAAAAATGCTGTAGAAAAATCAGATTTTTATTGCTGGGAATTTTTTTAAAAGTCTGATTCTATCCATTTTAGACTCACCACTACAATGATGTCAGCAGGAGAGAAGTGAGTCACTTCATAACAGGTTCGCTCAGCTTTTAGCTTACCCCGTCATTTTGATGCAATTTTTAATTTTTTAATCGGATAAGCACGCACAATAATTTTTTTTCGTACTCGAAATTTTAAATCCTTGTCCGTTGTCATCATGAATTTATTGGGGTATGCAGTAATAGCAATAAATTAAAATGTGAGCTTAGCAATTTTCATCTCGGGGATTTTCATTTCATTTCATTGTCGAATGTGTCACTGGGAAAATATCTCCCGTATCGGACACTAATTTGTGATCAGAGATCTCAAAAGCGCTGCTCACTTCCCCATTTACTCATCTCAACCAATTTTGTTGGAATTTTTCTGGAGGAACGCAGGACAGCGCAATGCGTGTAATCTTGACGTGCACGAGTAAAAAGTAATTACATCTGATAAGAACTTGAGGTTGACGCGAGCAGTCACAGATATAACATTTTTTTAATTGTTAAAAGCTCCATTTACACATTTTTTCTTAAAGTTGCATCAGTACTTTTTACAATGTTGACGTTCCGTTCAAATATTTTTAAAAATAAAATCATCACAGCTTCATTACTTAATGTTGAGTAGGTACGAGTAGCCTAAAAATTTGTTTAAAATGCACAGCGGTAAACTATAATTAGAAGACTTAGTCCGGTTACGTAGAGTGAGCTTGCTATACTGCTTCCACTTCCTCTGCCCCCACCGCCGGAATTGTTATCTTTGTAGCACTCGTCAAACAAAAAGCGCTGGAGAGAGTGGTAGAGATGCCGCTTCATGCCGGGGCCGCTAATTGCGTGGTTCTCGTCAGGATAGCTCTGCACAGAGTAAATAAATTATTGCGTCAACTTTAAGGCATGTCACTTTGACGTAGTTTTAAAAATAATTTTGCAGGCTCAAGCCCAACAGATTAAAAAAATTGCAAATTGAGTTAATTTCGTTCGGCTTTTATTACCAGCTGATGAAAGTAGACATCTGCTTGCTCCATCGCTCTAGTTGGCGAGAGAAAACGTCATTGCGAAATATTTTAAACTATTTAAATTATTTATTATCCACTTATCCAGTCGAATTTTCATGGAAATGGGATTTTTCACTTACCGTAATATCTCCAGTTGGTGACGGGAGCCACTGCAATGCCGCACTTGAAAACGTTTTCGTCATCCGTTTGGAGCACCTTCGCAGTGGCAAATCCGCCGTAGCTCCATCCCCAAATTGCTGTCTTTTGGGGATCAATGAATCCCAACGTTTCAATCAAATGTCTGCAAAAAAGTTTTGTGGTGAGATAAATTTCCCAGTTTGAAAGATTAATTTCAGACGTTTAGTAAAATCTTCTTACTTGGTGACTGCAATTTGATCGGCGACTTCATTCACTCCGAGGTTTCTATAGAGGGAGAAGAGGTGCTCACTGGAGGATCCTTTTGTGCCGCGACCATCAATTTGACCAAAGATTACTCCCTTGTCGCTCACCATCGTGGTTTCCCAGTTGATTCCGAACATCTGTCCAACATTTTGGGAGCCGGGTCCTCCATAAACGGAAATAAGTAGAGGATACTTTTTGTTCTCATCGAAGTCGGCGGGAAGATAAAGTCTGGCTCGTGCAGTGAGCCCGTCCCCAACTGGAATGGCGTAATCTTTGGTGATAGGGACAGCCTTTCTGGCAAGCACGTCCCGAATTCTTAAGTTGGTTATGTTTGTGGGACCCGGAATCTCAACAACCTCCCCTGTCTCGGTATACCTCGTCGTGGTCTCAGGAACGTCGGGGCCATTGCATTTATGAATGAACTTAGTGTAGGCAAGAGAGAACATGACCGAGTTCTGCCGACATCTGTTGCCCACACTGTTTTTGAGGTTGCAGGTAATGCACCTCACCTTTTTGGTTCCGTCATCCGGAACAGAGTAAATTTGGGCTTCACTAGGATCTTCAGTAACTCCGTCCCAGAATGTTCCGGAAAAGTAAATGGTCCCGTTGGCTTGATCCCACCCCAAAATATTCTCCACTGACAAATTTCCAGTTGTGATTGGAATCGAACTTCCGTCCCGCTTGAACATGGCGATATGACTAAACGCGGAGGAACCTTCCTTCAAAGACTGCCTGAAAATGAAGCTTTCACCGTTTTCGGACACGAATGGGGTGTTCATATCAACCCAGCCACGCTCTAGCTCATATTTGTAAATCTAATTTAGAAAAATATTTTCCCCATTAATTCTCCGCTTAGGTATTATAATTTACTTACTTTTTCAAGCACTTATTATTTTATATACTTCTCTGCAATCCGCATTTGCGCTCTCAGCATCGCACAGGAACCATCTCGAAACGTTCTGAACTCGGTTCAGCGTTGCCACCAGCACTTCCGTCTCACTCGCCCATTCAGCTATTCCGATGATGTGAAGATCTCTGCAAAATTAAAAAATCTAATAAAATCAACTCCACTCCTGGAAGAGTTAGGCAGAATATGGAAACGTACTTGAGCGGAGTCTCAGCAGGATAAGTGACCTTTCTCGGTTCACTGTTCTCTTCCGTCAAGGGTGCAACGTAAACTTCCGCAACTGGATTTGGCGTTCCGACCTGGTTTTGCGGAAGGGATAATTTAATTTAAAAAAATTTAATTTAAAATATTTTCCTAAAAGAGACCACTTCTAAGCAAAATTTCTTTTACCTTGGGATACCGGATTTTTCTTTTATGTGGATAAATCGTTTCATTGCTGCCCGGCTCGCCATATATCGGCCATTCAAACTCCCTAACTTGAGTGTCATCGAACTTGACGAATGCCAAGTGCTTCCCCGACTTTGAGATCCAGAGGGCAGTAGGACTGCCAAACATTTCCTCTGCAAGATGAAATTCGAGCTTGCATTTTTTTGCGTCATAAAAATAAAATTGCGTGACTCATTTCCAAATGACTGACGCAAATGGCTAGAATCGATTCTGAAAGGTTTCCATTTTTATTATACCTTCATAAACCCAGTCTGCAATTCCATTGTAAATGGCTTTTTCTTCGTCAGCTCCGTCGTGAGTGAGCTGCACAACAGGCGTATCTTTCTCTGCATTCGCCCTATAATAAATGTTGTAGTTGTACACGAACGCGATCCCATTTCCGGTTGGAGACCATTGCACAAGTTGCAAATTTCTGTTTTCCTCATCCACACCAGGCGGCTCCAGCCTTGCAACAAAGTCTCTAAAAACGTGTATAAAAATTAGACGAATGAGTTAACAGATTTGACATACTAATCTCAATTAAGTTATCTAACTAATAAGTTAATTTCACAATTTTCTTATATCATAAATGGTTAGTGTGCAAATTACCTCGTTTTCATGTCAAATATGTCATATTTTGCCAATGCGGAGTATCTCCAGAGCTGTCATAAATGAAATTTCTGTCAGTTTTTCTATAATTTGCAACTCAATAAGAAAAAAAAATTGTCTTAGGCATACATTTAGCCTTCCATGCTCAATTAGCGCGTAGTTCCCATCCGGAGAGAATATTATGTTGGAGAGTGTTGGCTATAAAGAGCATAATTATTGGAAATAAGAAATGTTCCAAGAAATTTCGCATGATAAAATTTGGCACATCATTCTTTTGGTTAGGTCAAGGCTTTTAACAATTATTACCCAATTTTCCGTGATGTTCTGGATAAACAGCACAGGGCTCTCCTTCGCATCGGTCAAGTTGTAGTTGTAGATCCCCATAGGCTTGAAGATTCTGATGAGGTCATCTACAAATAAAAATTTATTTTACCCGTTAACAACGGTACAATTTTGCGTTGCCATTTTTAGCACCTTCCTTCACTCTATCCTCATCCTCCTAACTTCATGCAAAACTTTTTTTGCAAAGTTAGCGCAGCCTAAAATGCGTACGAGCAGCGAAGCAAGGAGGCATAAGGCATCTAATTTTTTTTGCGCAACCCACGCATATCTATCCACTTGGGCCTACGCAATCTTCTCGTTTCTCATTGTTCAGCTCAACCGAAAATATAATTTTTGCAATTTTGCAGCTTTGAGCGTCACAGGGAAGTTCACGAGAAGATGAGAGTGAGCGATTCAAGGTGTGCATTCAAAAATATGCTAATTTTTTCACTAATTATTATATTTTTTGTGTCAGAAAAAAGGTCAAATGTCACATGAGCCTTCGCTTTCTTATTTTTTTCGTACCTGACTCTGACGACCACTGACCGAGAAAATCACGCGGTCTGTAAATAGTACCATTTAGCAACTCATCTAGTGTAATTGGGTCTAGGGAAGCTGCCTTATCTTGGTGGCGCTCCCTTGGTGGCACTGCACAATTCACTGAAGATATCAACACTACCCCTAACACAGCTAAATTCATTAACTTCCCTAAACTCAATCGACATTTTGGCACGTGGTTCCCTAAAACAAACATTATTATTTAGTATTTACTCAACAAAACAAAAAAATAGACTAGAACTTTGCAGAAATGCACAAATTTATTTTTTGCATAGTGTGTGCTACAGCTCGCGTTTCACATATTCCGGACCACGCGTTCTTTTCGCTTCGGCGTCTCCTTCCAATATGACTATTCTCAAGCTACTGAGGGAAACGGTCATACAGAGACTAACTTGTCAGCGATCACTTGAAATCTGTGCGTCTCGCCTTTTTTCACAAGAAAAAACTCCTTTCTGAGATAACCCACTGTCCACTATCAGAAGAGACAAACTACAAATCGCTTCTCCCTGTTTTGCCAAATGAAGTATTAAAAAAATTTGTTTAGTTGCTGTGCATAATATTGGAGAAACTGCAAAAAAAAATTTTTTTCAGCAGAACAGATCCACCGCCAGCCAGCACACGTTTTCGTATTAATTCTCAGCGGTTGGCACCGTGCAGTACACTGACTGAGCTTGGGATTGTTGCAGTAAACTAGCAGCAGTGAAGTTCACATTTCATGTAAAGGCAGTACAGACAAAAGGTGTGCAGTGCACAACAGGCAACAACAGACAGAAAAACAGCTTCTCAGAGGACAGGTTAACTTCATCTATAACCTTGCCGTTTTTTATTGTCGAGCATTGAACACACTCCGCACACCACATTTTTCATAACGACAAGTACAATTCGCTCACTTCTCGCTATAGTCGCTATATTCACTTTGTACTGTGAGAAAAATAAAATACTTCTCTCAAAAATTCTAGTTTTACATTGTTCAGGCGCATTTGGCATTATCATCAGACAGAGAGTACTGATGTGGTATGGTGATCCCCTCAAAAAAGTCTGAAAATATATTTTTGCATGCATATGAGCATTCACTATTCAATTCACTCTATGAAAAAAATATTCCGCTTTGCAGATAAAAGTCACTTGAAAAAGATGTGGACTGTGTATTAAGCTATATATCGCGTTTTGGATAAAATAGTAAAAAAAATTGTGAATTGTTTACAGTGTGCAGTCGGAATGGGCATAGATAAAAGTCACTTGAAAAAGATGTGGACTGTGTATTAAGCTATATATCGCGTTTTGGATAAAATAGTAAAAAAAATTGTGAATTGTTTACAGTGTGCAGTCGGAATGGACAATGCGCACTGCTTTAAATGCAGGGAAAAAACCTGTTCCTTGAGGAGGCTAAGGATGAGGGATGAAGCTGTAGCCAAGTATATTTATGGAATTATTACTTAAACAGTCATTATACAAGTGCGGAGTGTAAACACGTACAAAAAACGAGATTTCTCAAGAAGCCAATCACTCAGGAGAAGAACTCTGTCACAAAGTGAAGAAGAGGAAAAATTCTGTCGTAAAAGTTTAAGATGAAGAAAAAAACGATGCATTTTATGCATGTAAAATTTTCAATAAAAAATACATAAATGACTTAAGAGGGAATATCCATGTAAATGAACTAATGAACTGGGCTCTCTTGAAGGAACTCTTTCACAAGGAAAAAATTTGCGATTGGATTCGGCTTCATGGAATTAGTATGAAATGTGAATTTTAAACTTAAAGGGCAGAAAATAGTGTATTCTTTTTTAGGTAGGCGGATTTCTTTTATGTACATATCATCGCATCGCCTCTATCGTTCCTCTTCTTCACGATCTGTCTACTGACGTAGGAAAAAAATAACCTTTATTTGGGAATGTGGCTAAGGCTGTGGCATGGCAGTGGCAGAGCATCCTTGTCCAAGATACAAAAAAAATTGTTTCACGTGGCTTGCAGATTGCATTGCAAAAAATCATGACGGAACAGAAAAAAGGAAGCGGCAGGAGGGGGCTAAAAAGCCGTATCCGTAATCCGTTTCACTATCGCTGCTGGGCTACTTTTATTTTTATTTAGTGAAGACAAACAAACAAGAAAAAATGAGGTTTTTTAGGTTCCGTTGAAAAAAAAAATCCGCGTTAAAATCTCTGAATGAATAATAATTTTGCAAGTTGGAGATCAAGTTGAGAACTTTGGAAGCGGAGCTCCCTTCCAATTTCGAGCAGTGACATGAGACGAGTCTATTTTGTATTTGCTCTCAGTGATAAAGAATAAATAAATGGGATGGTGCACGGAACTCAACGATGGCTACACGACTTTTCAATTTTTATTGGAGTGACGCCATTCTGAATCAGCCCGTCTCCATCCTGAACCCTATTTTTTTAAGGAGATAATAAATTTTATAAAATAGTGCTCTCCAAATGTACTGAAATGTCAAACATCCTTGCTCATATTTCGCTGTGAATCGAAAATGAAAAAAAAATCAAAAATGTATTTTATCAGCAGCACGTTGATATACATAATGCCAAGTACACTCCCATCTTTTTATTTCCATTTCACATTACAAAACTTTATTATTGTTCACCTACGCTCTTAAT
>JAHZND010003738.1:0-10511 GCA_027744115.1 Acrocyrtus sp. NNG-2020 | reverse complement strand
AAAAAAGTTGGTATTTGGTAACGTGAAAATTTGTGCTTGTGAAATAAAAGTGAACGTGCATGAGTCTTTGTAGTGTAGTAGTGCCTGATAAAAAAATATATTTTTTGCATGTGTCGTTCTAAAAAAATATACTTTAGAGAACTTTGTCTCATTGTAAAGATTAGATGTTTACTGAGAGGTCTCATGAAAATAAAAAAAAATGTAGTGAAAGAAGTACGTTTCAAGGATCTGATCTAATTTTGTTTTCTTTGATAACGAAATATTCTTTTTATGGATGTCCTCGAAAATAATTGTGTGGCGACTGGGAATCGATGAAAAATCTGGATTGGACTCGTGCAGGAACTTACTTCAATTGTATCATGTTCATGGTAGCTTCGTCAGTGGTGCTCACCGTGGTTGTTCTCAATTATCATCACCGCACTGCCAACATGCACGAGATGCCACCTTGGGTAAGTCAAATTCTTCTTTCCGTAGAATTTTTTTGAAGATTTGTTTCCTTAGATTTAGTCCTCCGAGAGGAGAGTTACATGAAACTACGTCTTCCGAGACAGCAGCTAATTGCAACAAACTGTCAGAAAGTAGGATCTCAAAAGTAGCAGGGAAACGCATTGAGATCGTAATCGCACATGATTCAAAGATTAACCTTTGTAGCGGTGCACTGACTGTGCCCATAAACCATGAAGATGATGAACGATGACGCTCGCCGCTCCGCTATCAATCAAAATATGTAGCACTGACCAGCCCACCCACCCAAAAAATACATATCTCCACCTACGCAATCCACTGATCCAAAAACATCCTTCCGGGTTTGCTCAGTAGGCACGGCGCAGTAAGTTCGCCAACTCCAAATATAAATTCCTCTGACAGTGAGGAATGATTCTAGAAAAGAAAAAAAAACTGTGGAAGGAAATGACCACAGCATACACCATATTCTCCAGCCAGATCGGAGAAAATGATGAAAAGTCTCAAATTACAGATACAAAAATCTCAGCTGGCACGAACAAAAACCTCAAAAAATTGTATATAATGTGCCAATGTGTCTACTATATAGGCAACGTGAGAGCTTTGCCATGTGACTGCGTTGCGCCATATGGCACCGAGCATATGGCACGCACAGCAGGGGAGCAAAGAACACAACTGGAAAACGGTGGAGTTGGAGTGTTCCGATTTGCATTTTGATTTTAATAATATTCCATTAAAACTAACCGCAAGAAGTACTTAAGGGGGTGGACTCTCCAGTAAATGTATAAGTGCAGCGATAGGGAATGCGAATGAAAATAAAAATACTTTTGCAACTTTCTCCGTCGTCTAATCTCCTTCCGTCTAGAGGAGCACACCTGGCCACAGTAAAAATCGGGTGATGGGGGAAAAGTAGGAAACTGCATTGTAAGTAAAGCGGGATAGCGTCTCGGAAATTGGGCTAATTTACCTGAGATGAAATGCTGTTTTTATTCCATCCCGTTTTTAGGGGAAGATAGGAAGTCGACGAGGAGAGATGATGTCTATGACTATGCATGGGAATGGGATAGTTAGCATTGTCCTTGAGCATTGTCCGTAATAAAAAATGGGGACACATTTTCCTCTATCATCATCATCTTTTGTCTTGGCTGCTTTATGGCACGGAATGGATTGAAATAAGTAGTATGTGTCCCCGTTCCGTAGTATGAACATGTCTGGACGGGGAGGAAAGGAGAAAATTTTCCAGCTCCTGGAATAACTTACGGGAAAGTGGAGTAAAAAGCTAATATATTATTTCTGATGGGGAAATGGGGGAATCCAGCACCTATAGAACTTTGCAAGTTCTGCGTTTCCCTATTAAGGAAATTGTTATTAAAATGAAGAAAGAGTAAAACTGGAGCGGAGAGTTCTATAACTATTCCGGCGTCTCCTATTCCGCCATTTCTTTTTCCTTGTGTATCCTTCCCCAGTCCAAATAATGACTGACCTGGATTTTCCCGAGGAAAATCCACCGAAATAATCTGACTCTAGCCTGCATGACCGTTAAGGTAAAAACCCAGGTGTCAGACTGGTTCTCTATTATTTGTTTGATTACTCTGTGAAGCACAAAGGAAGAAGCTGGCTCCAGCTCCATAGCTCTGGCTCCAGCCTTCCAGCGAGATCAGCCTTTTTACACTCCCGCTCATTGCTGGCACTATATATGGACCACAAATATGTAATAATAATGAACACAGTTAAGTTTGTTCTATTAAGGAAATTCCAGGGGAAAAAATGTAAATCTTGTTTGTCCCGGAAAAATCTTGAAAAAAAAAGTTTTCTTAGGCTGCTTTTGGGACAGGGAACATGTGTAAATTTAAGAGAGAGATAAAAGCGGGGACGAATTTACGACACAACAAGGACCATAAAAAATCCTGTAGAGAAGGTAGTTGAGTAAGTAGTGGAAGGTTCAAAAGGAGGAAACGAGCAGAGTGGGGGACATTACGCTGGTAATCCCCAAATTAGAGAGACATATGGGCTCACAAACAAAAACAAGAACAAAGGCGAGAGCCCAGTCACAGCCAAAAGAGAAAATGGGATGAGGATGCGAGCATATTTGCAATTTTGCATCAGACATTTATACTCCGCCAAAAAGGATTTTCCCTCATCGCAAGACTTACCAGTCTCATCTACCGCCAAGAAGAATGAGAATGAGGGTGCTGCTCCTAAGGCAGGGAACTGGGCCGGATTTTGTATAATTGAAAAGCCCATTTTTTTAACAGACAAGTTCACCAGACAGCTTTTAGTCTTCCAGGAAATATACAGACTAGTAAGTCAATTTCTGACCACAAAGAAAAAAAATTAATTCTGGATTGGTTACACAATTTGCGAAAGAGGGAGAGGGAGGAAGGCATAGTGGCGCAGGTGTAATAAGTCACACGGCTGATCAGAAAGTTTTCGTAGGTGGGTCAGAAGTAGTTGATGATTATACGATAAAGGGATTCTTGAATAATTGATAAAGCTTCTCGGGTGAAATTCGGTTCAAGAGATTGGGAAATTTAATGTGGAGCTGGGAGTGTTATGGAAATCCGTTTTCCATCTTTTTTTTCGCCGCAGATGGTACAATCTTCCCTACTGCTTAGCTAGGTAAGCTAGAGATTTGCATGTTCATCTTTATATATCATGATCATGGCTGCATCGGAGCACACTTCCAGACTGACAAAAACAGTTTTCTCCGAGACAGAGCAAAAAGAAAATCTCTTTCTCAACTTTTTCATTCTTATATCACCTGACATTTGATATTGCATGCTCACATGTAATAAACCCTTCCTGTGCTCCGGGACTACCAAACCAAACCCAAAAAAAAGTTTTTTTTCTGTCCACCCAAAATCACTTTTTACGACTGCCGAATAGAATTTATTACGGAGAGATCGTCACTTCCAGCTATTGCAAAGCCAATTTGCTTTATGATTGAACTCCTCCGCACACAAAAAGGAAATCACATAAAATCCATTTATTTGTCTTTTGCATGTTACCTTGAAAGAGTTCTTTCAAAAAATAGAACTTTCCCTATCAGCCATAACTTCCCTTAATTTTTTTCTTAGCTATAAAAAAGTGCGTTGAAGCTGAATCTACTTTTTTTTAAATGTAAATATAAAAAAAACTTCTTCACTCACAGAAAAAATTGCACCCACAAATTTGTACAGCTGAATGCTACGCTATGTTTGTGTTACATCTTGGATTCATATCCAGTGCACTTCCTACTTCTGAAAGACTATATTTTTGTGTAAACATTGTCAACGAAAGGTAAAGAAAGAAGAGAGTGAAAGAGGAAGAGAAACGGCCCAGCTTAAGAAAAAAAATGCCTTTTCCCGCTTACATTCACATCAGAGTTAGCCAACTTACTAGCATTTTATTGATTCCAAGAAAGACGCTTTTGATGATACAGCCGGTTCATCCTGAAAAAAAGTAGGAAAGCCTTTTTTTTCTTCTCATAATATGGGAAGTGGCAGCAGCCTAAAAAATACATGTCTTGTAAACGGGCCTAGTGTGTGTGTGGAAAGGAGCAAAAAGAGAAAGTGAAAGTAGCAACATTACAACCACGTGAATGGAATTTATGTGGTTGGTGATTCCCCTTTTGGCCATCGATCTGGAAACAATGAGCTGGTATTTTCCATTCACTATACAGGCTTCGTATGTGCTCACAGCTCACTTCCTTTCCCTTTTTTCCAGTTCCAGTTCCAGTTCCACCCCCGAAAAAAAGAGGAAGAGTAATATTCTTTTTTTATGTTGTTGCATTATCATTACAGTATATCTACACAACGATCCCGAAACTGAAAGAAAATGTGGGATAATATTCACCTTTTTCTTGTGATTTTTCCCTCTCTTCCACTTTCATGAGAATGGCGGTGATGATCAGATGAGATTCGTTTTTTTTCCTTTTTGGAATTTTTTTTTCTTCTTCTCTTGCTGTTTGACCTCATTAGGGAAACATTCAGTGGAGCAGGTGGAGATCAACATGAGCCACACATACTTCCATAGGCCACACACCACACACTACACACACTCTCGAAACATATCATATCATCCAGGGTGAAATTTAATGACGAGCCGAGAATTGTTTTTTACCGCGGGCAATGGCAATACGCAGCGGAAAAAAATGTGCCTTATATGGCCCGTCATCATCCATTATACAATGTTATATACTCTGATGATTATGATGGGATCATAACATGATCATCACATGAACGGTTCCGATTTCCTTGAATTGGGAAAAATGTGGGACTTGGTGGAGGGAGGTGGGCTCCATATTCTCGCTGCAGGTGTGTGACTAGTGCACACAACCGTGGGTAGTTTTATGGTGGGAAACTGGCTGTAGAGCTAGACACTAGACACTTGAAAATGTTTTTAGTGAAAAAAAAGAAGAGATAGGAGTTACTCTCTCCCAACAACGAGTGATCATCTGAAATGCAATGATCGATATTTTCTCTTGATGTTTTATCCATGCGGATGCTCTACATACCTTCCATTTACCATTTACTTATTTAGCCTTTTTCCGAGATTCTTCACGGAAAGTTAATGGGAGACATTCCTAAAGTAAACTAGTTCCTAATGGAAGCAGTTGGTCATACTGGAAAAAAAGTGGAAACGGCTGATGGCAGTGTGCCGCCGGATTGATGGCGGTGATATATATCTGGGATATGAGATAATCGTTTCAATTTTAAATTTTGACTGCGCCAATTTGCTACGTGACATTTGAGAAATTGTGGTAGCTGTGTTAAGGCGGCAGGCTGTGTGCGGTGGTTGGATAAAAAAAAGTAATATTGGGGATTACGCACCACATGACAAATCGCAGAAGGCGGTTTTTCCAAGGTTTAAAAAAAAGAAAAAAAGTTTGAAGGTATCATAATGTTTGCTTTACTAATGTAAGAATAAGGAGCGGAAAAATGAGAATGATGACATGATTAAACAATACACGGAGAACTTATCGGCTCTCCATCTGCCCCCGTTTCTCAGCTGGAATGGTGTGCTTGTGTGCCACAGTCGCTGTTTGTGATGGGGTTGGCGAGGTGTGATGGGCTTGATGGAATGAGCAGCACAAGTAAAATTTTTATTTGCCTACGAGATTACAAGATTATGTATTAACTTGTGTAATGGCATGTCCCATATAGGAGGAGTAGCAAAGAAAAAAAAAAGAGAAAGGCTGTGAGTTGTGATTCCGAACCACAAAAACGCTCCACCACTTTCACTTTCAGTGTCTGCGCCCAGACTAGATTGTTTTTGAGGGTTGGGTCGAAGCTGAGTTGTGCAAGCTGGCTCATTCAATTCCCTGAAAAGTCCTTTTCTGTTTACTTTCCCAATTTTCTAAGAAAATCGATCAGCAAACACGAGGCACGAGAATAACGATTGTTTGGGGCAACATGAGTTTCCATGTTGGTGGAGGGTGCGAGCTCTTGTTTTCTTAATTGATGGAAAGGACTGTTAATTAATCTTAGTCAATTAAATTTTTTTTGGGATAATATAAAAATTATTTTGTTTTTTGCCAGGTGAAAACCCTGTTCTTGCAGTGGCTTCCCTGGATTCTGCGGATGTCCCGCCCGGGGAAGAAAATAACGAGGAAAACGATTCGCGAGGGGCAGAAAATGAAAACAATGCGGGATATTAAGGAGCGCTCCTCCAAGTCACTACTGGCAAACGTTCTTGACATGGATGATGATATTCGAGTAAGTTCTTCCTACTTAAGAATGGACGCTGCGGCAGCTGTGGCGACCAGCTCAACTGCTGATATGTCCTCCCCATGTGCACTTGCCCAACGGGACCTTCAAGCAATTCTCCGCGAGATTCGCTATGTCACGAGCAGGTTGATAATAACATGAACAGTTTTATTAAATCTAATTTAATGTAATCTGTGCTCGCTCTCGCTAAAAAAACAAGGAAAGCTTAGAAACTTTTAGAGAACGGGATGAAATTTTTTTTCAAAAAGTTATTCACTCAAAAAAAAGTTCTGTTTTCTTGGGAAACGCTCATTTCGCGAAAAAAGGTAAATTGTCAAAAACTGTTCAATTATAATTATATTCATATATATGTCCGGTATCAACCAGGAACTATTTTAGTTGCTAATTAAGAAACTAGTAAAGTTAAGCATGAGTTCATCATCGTTGACTGATACATCTTGAGCTCTCTCTCTAATAATCCACACAAAAAATGTAAAAATTATTTATGTTATATGATCGGGCATATAAAAGCCACCTAATCTTAAGTGAGTAGTAGGAGATAACGAAAAAAAAGTTCTTTTCCCAGCTTGGAAAAAGTATACATAAGCCACAATTCTCCTAGACCAATACAACAACCACATACAATAATGAAAGGAAAAATGTCAACAAAAAAAACTTTATACCCGAGAAAAGGGTGCGTATCGAGCATAAAAAAATATTTTAATTTTATTTACATTTTTTTCTCTCCTCCACACAAAAGCCAACTTTCCGTGAGCAAGGAAAGAGCGGTGACAAAAGTAATTAAGAGAAAAGTCTCTCTGTGCACAAATGTCTCAAGTTCGGAGTTCCACTTTCTCACCCGCATTCAGAACAGGTGGTGAAGCACTATCCACACGTGAACACAGTGGAGGATAGAGAAGCTATAAAACAGCCTGAGAAAGTTTTCGATTTTCATCGTACGTATAATGAAATTCCATGTGTTTGTAGTCACTGTTCAAACAAAAGACTTTTCCCATTAAAATTCGGGGAAGACAACAATAAAAAAAAGGAAGCTACAGTAAATGCCTAGATATATGCTGGGTAGCGTATAGGCAAGCGTACAAAAAACATGGGACATGGAGGAAAAGTGAAATTCCTTTTAAAGCCCGGACTCTACCTACAAACTTTAGCTTTGCGAGGAAATGTGAGCGATGAAAGCGATATTAAATCTCTGCATTTTGGACTCTGTTTGCAAGGAAAAAATAAAAGCATGACAAAAATGGAGCAACAACTTAACTGTGTACAACTGCTCATGATTGGGAGACAGCAAACTAACGCGAAACCAGTAAAGTAATCCACGCACTGAGTAAAATGACTTAGAAATGTGCTAGGTTCGACGCCGATGTTTATTTTATATGTATCGATACTGCCACTTAATTTTCAGATTCCGGATAAGTGTTTCATGTTGCACCTAAAGTAGACTGAAGATGGTTAAAGCTTTTCTCATGCAACGTACCGTTTGAGTATTCATTAGTACTTGACAAAGGTGTCATCGTGTCACTGTCCATTTTTCCAATTCAGGCGCAAATAATTTTAATATTCTTAATTATTGCATAGATTCAAAATGCATCAGATCACAAAATGTTTAGGCCTAATTGGTATCCTTGTAGTAATTTTGTAGCATTGCATTATCAAAATGTTAATGGATGATTTGTACTCCATCAGAAAAGCGATCCTAGCCTGGTAACCGAGATCCAATTTATTGATGGGAGCAATTTTTTTGTGGTTTCGCTCATTGAAAGGTAAATGTTGTAATAATGATGGGAAGGAATTTAATTGCCTTCACACATGCATGGATTCAAATAGTTGTAATATTGGAATTGCTCCTGCTCCGTTCGCTGGCATATACTGAAGAGATACACCTTTGCCGATATACGGTCTCGTTTTTTGTTCCAAGGCGGAAGACGAATAAAGCCGTCAACTGAATTAGAATCAAATTATTTTGAACCAGGAAAGGGAAAGATATTGGCAGTTTGCATTAACTGGAATGTTCGTTGTATCAGTGTTCTAAGTGGGTAGTCGCTTTTCACCTCACCCACCAATTTCACGTGGCACGCAACACCCCAATTTATTTTATTTTTATTATGTCGGAGCAAGAATGGGTGTGCGCACAGGTGTCGTGCAACAAGGAAATTAGCGTTGATGGCAATTCCCAAAAATCACCCACCAATTTTACGTGGCACGCAACACCCCAATTTATTTTATTTTTATTATGTCGGAGCAAGAATGGGTGTGCGCACAGGTGTCGTGCAACAAGGAAATTAGCGTTGATGGCAATTCCCAAAAAGAAAATTTATGAACAGCTCAGTTCCCTATTAATGTAAGTAAAGCTAAAGTGGGAACGAAGATGGGAGAGAAATTGAAAGGATAAAATGTGCGAATTTATTGGAATCCCTTTTTTCTCCATACACGGCTGCTCTCTCCCTCCGGAAAATAATGGAGAAGGAAATGGAGAGAGTGAAGTTGATAAAACCACTAGACTAATAAAATACTTAAGTAAATCGAATCCAAGCCAATATTTTATGGATAGGGGAGAAAAGACTACAAGCGTGAGCATTGGCAGAAACCCTCTCCCGAGATTAATTTTACGACTGTTAATTAGCTTCGTGCATGCACACGTGCCATGCCGAGCCTTTTCTTCTTATTTTCTCTGTTCTCTGTTGCACCAAGCCGAATCCCAGTTGATGAATAAGCCCATTCCCTATAAAAACCAATTCGCCAATTTTGAGGCATCCAAAATGGAAGCATTGCCCTGGGAAGTCGGCCGCAAAAAAACAGACAGACTATTCATGTACTAGGCAAATTGAAATATCTGTGCACTTTCAGTCACCGCACCCGGGCTTTCTCCTTTTCTTCCCTGTCCCCCATCCAATTCTTTTCCCGCCTCCGCACCAAAACTTTTTTTCCCCTACTTTTGTTGCTCATTAACTCATTACAAAAAGTCAAATGGAATTTTTCCCTTCTGAGTACCACTAATTCCCTCATTTCCAAAGAAAAACAATCTTTTACTGAAAAGCTCAACTGGCATTTATTTCCCATCTACAAAGCACACACAAAAGATATATACTTTTAGTGGGGCAAGGAGGGGGAGAACAGAAAGTGCAAAAAGGGAAGAAAAAGTATATATAAAATTCTGAGCAGGCAGGGGACAAAAGACTAGAGCAAATCATATAACGACTAATCCCCAGTGTCATCTAATTAGGTATGAAGATTTATGACATTTTGAATTTATAGACCGGGAAAGAGAGTGAGAAACTGAGAAGGCATATAATTTTGTAAGCTTTTTGCTGCTACACTTTCTTATGGCTGTGTATGTGGAGCATCATCAGGGTCACGACGAAACAGAACTAAAAAAAACGCTCAAGTATCTCGTAATAAGTTTACACACAACAATTTTTAGGGAAAACCATATGAAAAAAAAATCATTTCTTACTGTGAGGAAGGTATACATATATATGTCATGTCACTCTTAATTAAATCGTAAAAAAATATATTGGAAATTCGCTGTAAAACTTGAGGATAGCGCGTGTGACGCATAATATGACACTCTTAAGAATTTACTGTCACCAGCACATACAGCTGCAATTTAATTAAGGGAAGCTACACATAATTTGCACATTGTCTTGCGTACAGCACATAAAAACACCTTTTTGATATTTTTTCTATACAAAAAACTGTAAATGTGGTACTTATTACACGTATTATATGGAAAGGTCTCTAGAAATAGATAAAAAATTAGAAATTATTATTACATAATTCTCTAAAAAGCAAACTATAAAAAACTGCTCTTCGTGTATAATGAGCTAGGCTCCTTTTTGTCAACATATACGGATACGATTATTTACCTGTGTTTTGTAAACTAAAAACTGTACACGGGATGTGTTTTCACTATCTAAAAAATACACACTAACTGTAATTACTAATTTTTAAGCACAATAATTAACACTGTAAGATGAAAAGCAGGCTTTATGAACGAAATGTTATAAAAAATTATTTAGTCTATCAAAAAAAAGGGTGGGAGCGGTACTCACAACAGACTTAATGTGATATTTATTTTTAAATGAAAGGCTAAGGCTAAGAATGTTAGGTAAAAAAAATTCAAGAAAAAATAAACGGTTTAACCTTTTTAATTGCGGGTTTGAGTTTATAATTTTGTGTAATGGAAAATGGAACATTTGCTCCGCACTCAGTTGAAACAATTTACAATTACTTTATATTTTCTACTCAATCAGCGAGCTAAGCGTAAAGTAAAAAAAAATGTAAGCTAGAAGATTAAGCGACACTTTAACAATTAACGAATATCTTATCTTTATAGTAGCCATA
>JAHZND010003737.1:0-17408 GCA_027744115.1 Acrocyrtus sp. NNG-2020 | reverse complement strand
GTAAACGTGCTTGAATGGGAATGGAATGGTGAAAATAAATGGAATGTGTAATTTGGAAATGGATGACATGACACATGAGTATAATTTTGCAAGTGTACTATACTAATACAAAATTAACTTGTGTACATATACCTATACTATACTGTTGCGTAATTAGAGATAAGTGTTGCCCGAATAAGAATTGTTTACACTACTGTTTTATTTCGCGATCACAATTTGGCTCTTTAGCAATGCTCTCTCATTCTTCTATTGAGAAACTTTGTTCAAAATGCAATTTTGCTTTCTCTCCGTTCCTCTGCAAACCATCAAGCAGGACAGATTTTTGCCAGAGCTGCTAAATGCACTCAAACAGGGCACGGGCACTCGGGCACACACACGTCTCCTCAAGAAAAGAAATAAGCCAAAACAGAAAAGCTTTTGTACTATACCTACGATATCTTCTCTTTGGATTTCCACTGAGACTAAATTGGATAAATTGGATTTGGTCTCCCGCTTAATTATTCTCTATTCAAGTTACACTCTATTTATTTAAGTACTATTTAAGCTTTGAGGATAGTCCTGTAGTGAGTTTTTACTTATAATCTGCTATATTCTCAACTTCACCCGAAAATAATAACCTATTTAAAAAAAATAAAGGAAAAATGCATAAAAATGAAAAAAGCTAATATTTAGTTGTTGATTCTAGAATGTCATTTGTTAAAAAAATAAATAGAAAAGTACTTTAATATTGTTAATTAAATAAAAGTTAATGACAAACCTTCTATGAGATGAAAAAATTTGTACATAATATACTTAATAGATGAAGATGCGTTCGGTTCTATGTATGAAAATTTTATTTAAATGTTCGGTGAAAGAAAAAATAAATATTAATGCGACATATCGTGAAATAACAACTCATTTTAAATAGACATCATACATATATTTAAACTTTATTCACAACTTTACGTGTCCTTCTTTCTATTACTTCTTCTCTTTTCCTAATGTTTTCTGCTCTACCTCTTTTTTATTAGTCTTTTTATAGGTATATAGCTTTTGTTGTACCGGTTGCATTACATACTTCTTTCTATGTACTGTTCTCCCAACTCCCACCATACGATCAAACTAACAATACATTATAGCTTGTTTAATTATCCGCCTAAACTGAATTTTAGTTTCAGTACTTAACTATACCACATGCAAAAAAGCGACTAGGAAGGTTTACTAGTAGTCAGCTCAAAAAATTCACTCTTTTAGATTAAAATAGGCACGGGGATGGAATATTATTTCTAAATGAGATACGTTATGATTAAGGTTAGTTTACCCACGATTTTTTGACAGGGTCCGCCTCAAAATAGCTAATGCTCCAAATAATTAGCATATAATAAATTTGACATAAAAACAGTGAAAAGACACCAAAATCTGCTTGAACTGTACATAAAACAGTAGAAAACACGCGGAATGTGATGTACAACACATAGAGAGAATATAGCATACATACCTAAGTTAAAATTATAACGGCTTTCTGTTTCCATTAAAGACAAACACTAAGGGCTAAACTAACGGAATCTTTAAGATATATTTACAATTGTCGGATGATGAATGGAGGCGGATTTCTTTTTTAAAAACTCTTTCTGTGGAGGTTGCATTAAAACTGTTTTAGTTATTAAAATGTACCCTTATTTAAAAACTGGTATTTTACCGTTATTTACACATATTGTTAGTTATATTAAAGATAAATTCTTTACATTGTGGTAGACTTCAACGAGTGACAAGCGTTTTTCATCCTAAAACACAAACATTTTTCATAAATTTTTGAAAAGCACTACTCATTGGTTTTATATTTTACTAGCTAAAATGTACATATATTGTTGTTCATCAGTATTTCCTTCCTCACATTTGATAAGGCGACTTGGATTACCTTCATCACAAAAGTGCTAATATATCTTTCTAAAATATCTGATTACAAACAATCTACTTTATCCCCTTAAGCTAAACGCTAATTTATATTTAAGCATCCCCTCTAAGTTATCTGCTAATGTTTACCGAGAAGCAATCCAAGGTGAAACGTGAAATGATTCCGGATGCCGGATACCAAATAAAATATTTGCCTGTCTTTTCTTTCATATCAGTGCTATTGTAAATTGTTTGCTTAGTAAATAACTCAATCACTAAAAATTGAACATTATTTTGTTTAGTTTATATTGCTACGTACAGGTAGGTAGGAAGTTGAAACCCTCAGTTATTACCTCGCATACTAGACTCTATAGCCATTTGACCTTGGCATTACGGTAAGGTATTGAAAAATTTTGGTTATTCTTTAAACAATTTTCTTTTTCTTTATATAAATTATTTTGTATACATACTGATTTAATTTGGCCAGCTAATCAGAAATGGTTAGTGAGCAAAATCACACTTCAAAAACTGCTTTTCTCATATTGATCAGTACAAATTTTTAGTCATCAACCTTACGGACTACTTGCGCAGATATTATTTTTACTTTTACACAAAATCATTTAAAAATAATGCAAACATCAGATTTAAATTAAATCACAATCATAAATGCTTCAAAAAAGTAACAGATTATTAGAAGAACATCCAGCCAGACTGGCCACTTGAAAACATCTCATATAAAAAGCTTTCGCCAAGTTCAAACAGGTAATGGACGATATGCATTTTTACAGCCAGAGGATATTTTTTTTTGTGTAAATAGCACATTACATACTGTTTATGAGCAACGCTTATTCGATATGCAGTCTCGATTTAAAGTTTCTAGAAGCAGTTTCAAATTAAATAACTTTGACGCTTTAACTAGTAGAGGCCGAATTTAAAATTAAGAACACGAACACGATACTAAGGCTAATTGCACATATGAATGATAAAATGACATTAAATTAAACATAACGTCTTGCCTTTTCATCCTACAGTATAACATAACTGAACTGACAGCATTTTACATACTGATTTTAATAATTTACGAAAGCACATAATAATGTACTGGTAAATTGAAGTATTGTACAACAGGTTATTTTTAATTAATTTAAAAGATAGTGACGGTGTGTATTAAGTAGAGAGCAGTTTGTCAGATGACTGCTCCCTACTGGTGTGCATGCGTCAAATAAATGGGCATTGCAACACAAAACGTACGAGGCGACAGCGCATGAGCACATCAATTATGAAAGCAACCAGCAACAAAATAGTACAGTTAACTTATTTTTGATGATGACAAGTATATTCTTATCCTTATCTAGCTGGGTATACCGTGGTAAGCTAACCCATTACTTAATAAGCTTCTTCAAAAAGCAGAGCAACTCAATGAATTGGTTTCAGTTCAGCTCAACTTGAACTTTGGCTTTGACTTTTTTAAAGCCTATGTGCAAATGTTGCAATCATAATTGAAAATACATTTAGAGATTCCTAGGCAAAATCATTGTGTGTTTTGCAGCAATTACTGTGATGTGCATATATGGAGGCGTTGGAAATTTTTACACGTACAACTAGCCGCATTAAACACTGTCATTGTCGGTACTGTTTTACGTTTTAGAATATTAGAGTGAAGAAAGAGAGAGGGTATGAAACAAGCGATCTCAGATTTGCAACTGCTTACATATAGTTAAATCAAGTGTTAGTCTAAAGAGAAACACTGCAACACAAAAGTAGCTGAGTTTATTAAAATGAATGATTGCGAAGGAGTACAGCATCAGTCTTTTTGTGGCTTATGACAAGGGTAACAAAATCGCATTTTAATGGAGCATGAAATGATGACGGAAATTAAGGAACCATCATTCTGTCTTTGAGTAACAAACGTGTTTAAATAAAAATTGTGAATATGAAGTTATTAGTAAAGCCAACAACAGTTAATGTCTCTCGCTCCAATTCCTCCCATCCCCAAGTCTACCGTCAATGTAATCCCCACATTTTCTTTATCCAAATGCGATGCATCCTAAGTGACAATCTAACCCATAAATCAAGACATCTCACTTTTCTAAAGCAAACTGCTGAATGAATCCAACAAAAATCATATTGTACTATAAAAAAGCAATCCTGTTTTCCAAAAAAGGAATTGCAGAGCAAGAAACTGGAGAAACTTCTCTTAACTCCTACTCAGATTAGTTACAGTCAAGTTAAAGACACAGTAAGCAGTTAGGAAATCTGACAGAAAGCTGAGGAAAGGCAAAGGTATGATGATAAAACTGATACTTATTTCAAAAAGTGAACCCTATTGTATACAGAAAGCAACAAAAATATCTGAATGACATAACATGTATTTGTTAAAATGTATGTTACTTAACAGTAAAATATAAAAGTTGGTCGCTATAAATAAAACGTCTTTGTCTAACAATGAATTTGCCTATAAATTCTAAAACTTTGATCAAACCTACTTTTTGAGAGGAACTTAACGAAGACCTAACAAGCTAAATTGAATGTTTTAATAGTAAAAGTGTACTGAGGTTCTTTCTTGGAAATGTAAATTACATTCATATTCTTGTTCGTTACCGTGCTTTAAATCATTATTTCACTTTTTAACTCATTTTGTTAATTCTATCCTAAGACGTCATCATACCAACACTATTAACATCCACTGCATATTGCAAATCTTCTCTTCTTGATTGAATCCGGAGACAATTTCCACATGGAATGATGAGTTTGGAATTCTTTTTAAACGGTACGAATTTGCACAAATTTTCTGTTAGGAATCCTCGGTGAGAAACACGGTGTCCAGTGTTTTGTAAATTCCTCATGTTCTTTAATCAGGTAGGTCGATTCATGCGCTGTCGGCTAATAGTCAATCGTCGCGTGGTTTTATTTTAAAACATTCAATTCGAAAATGTTTGCACATTTGCCGGACCTGTAAATTAATCAACATATATTAGAACAGTTCATATTACTGCTCAGTAGTTACTTTTATTGATTCATTTTGCTTTCAGTACCACACAAACTCCGTAGTGAATTTGCGTCAGTGTTGAGAGTACTGCTAAAGCATACACTGCAGCAGTTTCGAATGGGAGGCCTGGTTGAAATATCAACGCCACAGCCGTCAACGCTGTAATTGGAAACAGTGTCCAATTGAAACCCTCGCACCTTGTAGTGCTCATTTGGGCAACTATCAGTTTACAGCAGATGTGAGAGAAAACCGTCCCCACCATATAGAAGAACATTCTGGGCTGATGGTGCAAAATATCTGAAGGGGACAGTAACACCCAGAGGGTTGTAAGGAACATTAAATAAAATGAGGAGTATAGTGGTCGCATCATTTCGAAGAATGGACGCATTTTCCCAGTTCCATGCTTATAAGACCTAATAAGAAGCACAAAAATATTATTATCTAAAATTGCAAATTATTGTCAAGCAAATAACCTCTCTATTAAAAAATACTCACATGTACACGTTGTAAATTGCAACGGGCATGGAGAGACCCACAGAGCCAGCATACAGCAATACTTCGACAAGGTCTCCACATGTGTAATAGCTACTTCCGGGAAGATAAAACTTCCACATGCCATGACCTCCAAACCCGGTGCAGATGAAAACAAAGAAGCACCCCTGAAAATATTATTATTGCATTTTATATGTCACAAATTTAATAGTTTTTTGTACAAAAACGCTAACAAAGCAAGTATCTACTTTAAGTTATGAAATGGCGTAAAATCACTAAGTAAAAGACCCAACAATCAGTAAACAAACATAAATAATGTAACATCCTGCTCGATTATTTATCTTCCTGTTGCTTATATGTAGTAATAATTCGATAACTTACCTAACGTGTGTGACATGAATAGATTAAACGCAGTCAAGAACCAAATCCAACTTGGTACCGGCGAATAAGCCGACTCTGGCTCTCCCCCTCCACCAGCGTAAAAATGGAAATCATATATACTTAGCAATATAAAATTTGCCACTGTGAATAGGAATCCTGTAAATGTAAGAAAATTTGGAGCAATCCACATTGGGCATATCTGAAATGACAAAAATTAAAATAAAGTTATTACGAGATTTATTCGACGGTGCCAACGTAGAGTATCGTGTAGCTCATGTAAGATGAAGGTCAAGTTTAACTCTATCGCTGTTTCGCACAGTGGGAATATGAAACTGTACTACCTACTCCTGCTTAATAAAGTAATTCGCTCAACAAGATGTGAATAACCTGTGATTTAATCACTGGTTTCACACATTCCCCTATCTGAAATCTCAGATTAAATCGAGTCATTCAAATCATGTTGTTTACTGTCTTATCTATCTTGTAAGATAATCAATGGCATTTAGTAAAATGCAAATAGGGAAATATAGAACCTATTTTACAACTGCGCCTTTTCTTTGGAATGCATAATTATGTGCCACAGCACGGCTACCTAAAATACATTCTAAAGTCCACAATAAATGAGAGATCGGGACGGGAACAATTTTCTAGCATCAAGAGACGTCACATCATTAAATCATGAATGAGCATGGTTGAGTCTCGTTTTTATACAAAACTCTTAAATTGACATTGACTTTGACTTGATTTCCTAATTGCAAAATTATACCTTAACTACAGCGTTCCAAAACGGGTGCATCACATAATTACTGAGAGGACTGGTATCCACCGAAGAGTACTAAAAGGAAAATGAAAATATAATTAGGTATGAAAGTGTTTTATTGAATGGGAGAATAACAAATGCACTTTGCTCTATATTCCACCCTACAATAAAAAATGCAATAAGCTACACATACTTTATAATTATCGAAGCCCTGAAGGTGATCAGGGGTCAAATATTGAACTTCCAAGCGACAAATCCCCATCTTGGCTACACTTACTCACTCTGGAGTTACGAGTTAAAATAATTACCACAAGAACACACACACCCTTTTAAAACTATTATTTTACTTAAAATTATAGATTTTAAACTACACTTTCAGTCAAAACACTACACTCGCGGTGCAGGTGTCCTCATATGAAATACTTGGAACTCCACACACAATTGAATATTTTTTTTCTTCAAATTCTATTTTGATTTCATTCAAAGAAAAGTTTCAATTAGTCCAACAACTTAACTTCTAAGTATTTCCTACGCTGGTGAGCCTGACAACACAACACTTGTTTAATAGTCCATTTTTCTAAGTTATCGCTCCTCCGCTCCACTCACAAAACTGGTGACTGGTTAGGTACGATTGGCTGTTCTCGCTGATCAACTCATTTCATTTCTACTTTGTACTTGGACATGACATCCCACAGAAAATCCTGGTAAAGGACCTGAGAAACTGTGGACAAGTATTTGCTGGTGACCATGATAATCGCTTACGATTACCTAACGGGTTGACCGATGATCGCTCGCAGTTCTCTTCACGAAAACAGCTGTAGCAGAGCTTAACAAACTACCTTCTTTAATTAGTCCTCCTCTTCATCTCCGTGAATATCAATTGCTAACTTTTCAAACTTGAGAAACTCTCGTCTGAAAGATCCATTCAGCAAAATCAAGATGAGTGAGGTCACTACTACTCATCATCAAAATTATATTTAACTCTGCATATATCTACCTCTACCGTCTACCAGTTTAAAATATACTAAAAAACGTTACACTTCATTCACATCACATCTCTTTTTTTTAATATCTTTCCCTCTACAAATTATTTACTTAAAAGTTTCGTGCTTGAAGTTTTAAAACAAAAAAATCTTGTTTACTACTTTCCAACATAAAAATGATCTTTTAACATTGATCATTGATCGTAAGCGTTAAACGTGCACCAGCGCAATTAATCTTCTTTTTTTCTTATACCTAAAAACCCCTTCACTGCTGATAACCTACAGCCAAACTCCAACTCACTCCACACATCCACACACACACTTATCAGCTTTTCTAAACACTTTGCCACACAGCTACA
The DNA here is from genome assembly GCA_027744115.1 of Acrocyrtus sp. NNG-2020. Classification (NCBI taxonomy): domain Eukaryota; kingdom Metazoa; phylum Arthropoda; class Collembola; order Entomobryomorpha; family Entomobryidae; genus Acrocyrtus; species Acrocyrtus sp. NNG-2020. The sequence goes on along the minus strand of JAHZND010003737.1, from coordinate 9,572 downwards.
TTTTTTTTCCTCTTTTAGATTACGACCAAATCATCGATATGATTTAAATCATAAATTGGGTTTTAACAGAAAATCGTTGAAAAGCTTCTTTAAATGAGAAAATTAATTAGACTAGACAAATAAATCTTTTTAACTTTTTTTTTGGATCTCTACATATTTAAATTCTATTTATCTTTACTATATTTACAATATATCTCAGCTGTGAAAAAAAATGGATAATATTTGCGAGGGAGTTGCTGATATCCTCTTTCCCGACTTGTTTTCGGCTCAAGCCTCGCTCCTCTTCTGTGCTCTCCTATCAATTTTCAGAGAGTATCCTTTCTTGCGAGGATACTGTGATATCGTTATCTATGATGCCCCTTGTATGGGAAAAAGGTGTGCATGGAGCACTAGGAGCACGTTGCTTTTTTTTGCTGCAGAATAACTTCTATGCACTAAAAAAACTGATCCACGTAAGGTAAAAAAAAGGATAAGAAGGATTCACATTCACATGATAACCCTTGCCAAAAAGGGATTCGTCATCTCAGCATGTAATATATATCCTTAGCATAATGAACCATGAGTAATCACTAATCAGCAAATATCACAATGGGAAAAAAGGATATCAAGGTGGTATTATTATTGTGTAGTTTGCGTGTACATCATTTTGCTTAAAAATGTAGGATAAGAGCTGTGTTTGATAAGAAGGACGGGAGGAATGATAATTGCTCAATAATTACGTAATACATGGAGAGTACTTGAGAGGAAAAAAAAATACCTGCGTAGTAATATTGAGTATAATATTGGGTATGCATATGACTGCTGCTGTAGCAGTATTACTAGTCACTAGTCAAAGTCTATAGACTTTATGGACTGTAGCCTAGAAAATGCACATTTATTTGGCTGGGCTCTGTAGATGGAATAAAATAAAAAAATGTATGAAAAAAATTGGTCTCTTTTTTACTAAACAGCTTTCAAGGACGCTGCCGGCCAACCGCCGGTGTGCGGTATGGTCGTAACTTTGTATAAACGTATAACACTTGGCGTCTTTTTTTGGCTGGGTTTGGGAATTAAAAAAAGTATGCATATGGCGCAGAGGATGTAGGATGTGGATGTGTCGTAGTGTCTGGCGACTCTGGCGAGCGTGTTTTTTTGTGCTGAAGTGATGATAAAAGCATGACAAGTTTTGTATGACGAGGGGAGAAGTTGGGTAAAAAGTTAGTGCAAATTTTAGTACTGTTTTTAGAGCTGAGCTGGTGATCGCTGATATAACTTGATGACAATGCTAATTGGTAAAATGGAAGGTTACTCTGACTTTTTGGTGAAATATAAATCCTAGCGTTTATCTTAATGAGTAAAGGACTAAAAGTGAATGAGAATAGAATGATGGTGATGATTTATGAGCTAATAAAATGCGTAAAAAGTTATGACATTGTAACTTTTAGGACGTAACTTCCGTAATAAACACAGTAGGTAGTTGCAATTGCGTAATTTGAATTGGAATAGGTATTATGTATGTGTAGTAAATCTCTCATTCGTCAATTGCACATCGCTTCTACTACTAATATCTAACTGCAACTGTATTTGAAAACTTTACAGAGCTAAAATTAAAACTATGCACGAGAGTGAGAGCAGATTAATTAATACAATATAACCATAGGCATGAATGTGTGATTTTCATGTGATGATTGATGATGCACGGAGCCACGGAAAGAGGAAGATAAATTTGCGAAGTTTACCTGTGCTAGGTAAAGCAGAACAGAAATGCGTGCTTGCATCATGTGGATTTGGTTATGGTGACGATTCAATGATGCATATTATGAAAAACAAAAAAGACAATGATGATGGTGAATATGGTGATGGTGGCACTGGTGGATTGGATGAATGATACCGCATTAACAAGAAAAATCTTCCTAAGTAATAATGATAGTGATGAGTCAACTTTTAATGACAATGAGCCAAATGCTTCGTTTGCTTGTATATTATATGCTAGTTTACGAGTCCAAGTCAAACCGCATGCCCAAAAAGTCCTCTAGTAGCATATTTTTCTCAGAAGGTGGGCNAGGTGGGCTCTTCGGCAATGGGAGAGCGACACGTGTTTCAAGTTGCTTTTTGATGCTCCTTTTCAACATTACTCCTCATATCATAATAGCATTTTACATTTTATTTGGAGTCAAGTAAAACGGAAAAAATGGCTCATTGCTACTTTAAGCAATAATGGAGAACTTAACTTGTTCCATAAACACGCACTAAATTAATTACATTTCTTATGAAATAATTTTGTAGATAGAAATTCATACGAAGATGAATCATTATTTTCAGCAAAACTACTTTGTCATGTCTTCACTATCGCCATTATTGCATCTACTATTACATACATTTTGCAGTAAAAAACCGAACAAGACTTTCACTTCCTGTTCCTAACAAAAAAGTGAAAAACATGCCAGCAATTGCAACCTGTCAAAAACACCTTTTCCCGTAGTCTTTTCCTTGTCATTCCCAAATTCTCAGCAAATGGCAAAATAGTTCAGATTTCAGCTCGATCTACACATTATTATGCTAAGCAGTAAGCACTTCGCGAATCGAAGGAGTAGTGTGTGGGTGTAGGTGGAGAGGGAGGACAGGATAATGGCTCATAAAAAAGAAGCCTTTTTCACAAACAGCGAACCTGCCCATGTTATATATGTTTATAACGTCTCTATAAGGTGTAAGAATCCGCGGAGAATATACATGCCTATGAAAATGGAATGGATATACATACGGATATACCTATTTGCATTATGTATGTACATTTTTTAAAAACTTTAAAACGACGCTTCTGTATACATACTCAGCCTATCCTCAGCACTTCAACACTCACCATCATAAAGGCACCCGACACGACTGCAAGGACCTCCAATGCATAGAAAGTGCATCTTCCCTAACATAAGAGGAGTTGCTCTTCGTTGTCTTCGAATTTTGAATGCGGGATAGGCTATATGGGAATGGCTTTTAGATGGACGATGATGCGAAGATTCGTGTCGGTTTGTTTAGTGTTTTTTTTTAAATTGAGGACAGGGTGCTTTCAACATGTAGATGATAGGATAAGTGGTTCTCCGTTCTCCTGTCGTATACCTGAAAATGTCAGTCATCATTGATCATAGGTATATCCCATTCCTATATAGCCGCTTTCCATCATAACAGCACTTGATGCACACTCACTTACACGGTAAAGAGTTTTTTAAATGCATTTTTGCTTGATTCGTATATATTAGCCACATAAACAGTTGGAAAAAGCTGCTGTGTGTGGAGTGGATAAGTTTTATGGGAAAGGCTTATAGAGAGGAATGGGATTTTTCTGGCGCTGCATCAATATTGTACTCTACCGGACATACCTTTGCTTGTGGAAAAATAACCTTACATTTGATACAGAAAGGAATCTTGTGCTCTAGCTCTATTCAAGAAGGAGTCAGGTTGACTTGTGGCGTCGCGAAGGAGAGACGATACTCACTCTCGCCTCTCGCCACTTTTCGACGTGCTCCTTCTCCTCCAACTTCAAACTCCATTTTTTCAGTAAATTCCCCTCCACTGATGAATATTTTGGAGGGGGACTTGTCCGAAACGAAAAATTAGTTTGGGAATAAGAGAAAGTTTCTGGAATTTGGGAAACTTTCACTGAGAAAAGTTGCAAAAAATATTGAGTGTGTGTGCAAGTAGTGAAGAGGGAAAAAGGCGGTATTTTGCCAAGTGCATTTTGCTATGTGCAGTACATGTACAGGTACAATTGGGATGTAAGGTGGATGTGCATTTAAAGTTGTTTGGATTTCGGATAACTTTCAAGTTGTTGGGAACGTTTGTTTTGGTGAATTACTTTCAACTGATTATCGATGTTTTTGTTGTTTGTAGTCTTTAAAAGTATAATTTAGCGGATTTATTACTTTTAATACATTCAGTCAAGTGCGTTGTTGCGCTTGTTGACAGTAGTTGAGTACTGGAGAAGAAACGTGCTGACTTTATTTGTGGACTGAATAATTTGAAATATTAACAAATGCCTACAGACCACAAACTTCTTGGTCATTTATGCACAAATGATGTAGTGATAGTGGGATTAACGGGCAGACTGACTGCTAGTTGATATTAATGATTAATTGACAATTGAGAAAGAAGAAAATGTAGATTGAGTGGGGATTAAAGAAAGTAAAATAAGGCTCGATGCCAGGGCGAAGACTCTTCGCTGAAGAGAATAATGTCTGCTTCATGGGACCCTTATGGGTCAGCCGGAGGCAGTGTTGCGCATCCTGGTAATGCCAATTCGTCTGGGCCAATTGGTCATCACCACCTTCAGCATCATATGACCTCATCAACTGCTATTGCATCAAGCTCACCTTCGTCTACCTACTCAAATGCAGGGATTAGTGCGAATAATATTCCAGGAGGTATTCCTCCTGGGCTGCCTCCCATTCCCCATATGCCTATGACTACTACCCCTGGTCCACCACGGGGTCATCCAGTGACATCGAATCCATATTCTCCTGGGGGTTACCCGCCACACATTACATCTCATGTGCCTCCCCATCATGGATCTCATGTACCACTTCCTCCATATACTGGAGCACCTGTGATTCACCCATATCCCCCTCCACTACCTTCAGTGACAGCTTCTAATCAGCCAAATTATCATCATGTGCTTGCTCCTGTACCCCCATTGCCGGGAACGGCGCCTCTTCCACCTCCACTTGGAATGCCGCCATACACACCACCACATCATTATGGCCAGCCGCCGCATCATGTCCCTTTTACAACTCAACCGTTGCCGATGCCGATGGTAACCCAGCATCATGCGGTGCCACCACTTGCGGTACACAGTAGTCCACATCCTCAGCCATACAATTTGAAGGTTACTGCTGGTGCTTCTCCACAGCCCATTTCCGCTCCACTTACTCCAGGCCCGGTGCCACAAACCCCACTTGGGCCTCCTACTTCGTTTGTAAACGGACCACCTGGAGGACCTGAACATGATTTGCCACCAGAATTGCTTTCAGCGGGCTGGAGGAAATTTTGGAGTAAGAGAGAAAATCGATGGTATTTTTGGAACTGCAACACTGGGGAATCTTTATGGGAACTTCCACCCCTTCCAGGTCGCTATCCTCCTCCTCAGCACGGAGTGGTATGATAAGTACCTAAGCTGTTTACCCAGCCATCATGGTTGGTAAAGTGATGATTATATTTGACGTACGTGCTTTCTCGATTGTCTTTGTTGTAGTACGACCCATTAACTGATCCATTAGGAATTTCTTGTGCCAACGGACCTGGGGGTGCTAATCATTTAAAGCGACGAGCGTCTTCTGGTGAGCCACTGGGTAGTCCTGTCGTGAAAAAGTTTATTTTAGCGTAAGTAAAAATTAGAAAAAATTAAATTTCAAATTCATTTTTAAAAACGCATCCGATTATTGCGTTGCAGTATGCCACTTTTGAATGTTTGTTGAACGATGTGGTTAAATATTTTTTTAATTTTTAGGGGACCCTGGGATTTGGAAGTGTCTTCAAATGTGTATTCTTTAGAAGCAGCTCTTCCCAACCCTAATTTTCTACCGCCACATCCTGACATTGAGCAACAGCGTGCTCAGCTCGTGGCTAAACTGAGGCAATGTTACCAACAATCGTGCCAGTCTCGAGAAGGAATAGATGCTCCTAAAGATTCTTTGAATAGGTGCTAATAATGTTATCATCTTGCATTTTCCAATATTTTCAGTTGATAAATTACATAGGCAGAATTTATGAAGACTCGATTATTTCTTGTTTCCCAGATGGATTATAGAGAGGAAGATTTCTGATCTTCGTGGAATTGATCCAGTTTTCCCATCATGTGATAACACAGAAGGCACCGTTAGTCATGTGATGTTCAAAGAAATAATGAATGATATCCCGATGAAAGTCATAAAGCCTAGATTTACAGGAGATGCAAGGAAACAACTGGCCAAATATACAGAGGCATGCAAAAGAATTATAGAAACACGGTAAGAGTTGCATTTTACGCTGACTTCAAATATAATATTAATTAAAAACTTTCACAAAAATCTGAGGAGATAGGAGATTAAGAGTTATATTTCAAAGTTGAAGCTGACCACTATTATATCCTAACTTGACATGAGATTAGATTGATTTGCATTCTGTGTTCCCAGTAAATTCTATATCAATACTTTACGCTCACGTTAATTGTATTAGATGTTTTATGCGGAATGTGATGTGGCTTTTGATAAATAGGGATTCTTCAAGCGAAGCAAGAAAACTTGTTAAATGGAAAGTTGAAGAAACCGTTTCGTGGTTGCAAAAAACGGTTGGTGCTCCTTATGAAGCTTTCCAGGAAAGGTTGGCCCATCTTAAAGTGACATGTCAGCCCCATGTGCACACAGCTGCAAAATCTTCAGTTGAAGGAATTTGTAAAAAGATGAGCTTACTTGCGAAACAGTATGGTCAAAATGTGAAAGAAGCCCATCTGAAGCATTTTGTTGATCCTCAGTCATATAAGCTGAATCATGAGCCTGTAAGTTTTTATAAGCTTTGTAATTATTTATTTGCACTATATGTATATAGCTATTCATTTTTATTTGACTTCACACGACATGATGACATGTGCTGACTCTTGAATTGACACGTGCATTGTCCACTCTCTATTGCAGGAAAAAGGACGATTCCGTTGTCATCCAGCATTGTGCGGTAGCTACATTTTCACAGATGCTGGAAAACTGCCAGCTATTGATTACATACCGCAAGATAAGGACCATGTGATCTTAAAGTATAAAAATGAAATTGTTCGTGTATCATCATTGTTTCTTCAGAAATTGGTAAAAAAGGAGGAATCTTGATTTTAGAGCATACATAATAGCTTTTATATTTCTAAAGGTATCTTATCTATCAATATCAATCATTCTCCTTCCGAACATGTATATTTCTTGTGCCACAGGAACAACTTTACAGATACAACTGTGTAGATGACAGAAAATTCGAGTTTTTCTTAGCCCGTTGCTTTTGTCTTCTTAAACGATATAATTCGTTTTGTGAGGAGTATTCATCTGCAAATGGAACTCAGAGTATGTCCAAAATGTTTTCGTTGTCTCGTTAGACCATTAGAATAAGCTACTGGTGTTTGCTGTTAATTAATATGGGAATTTTTATATTTCAGGTTCATTGCCTGTTACAGTATTTGAGTCAATCCAGAGAAACTTCGGCGTGACCTTTGAGTGCTTTGCATCTCCACTTAACTGTTACTTCCGACAATTCTGTTCAGCCTTTCCAGACATTGATGGGTATTTCGGGTCAAGAGGAACATTTCTGAGCTATAAGCCCTTAACTGGCTCATTTCAAATGAATCCACCATATTCGGAAGAATTAATGGATTCGTCTATAACGCATGCAGAAGATCTATTGGGTATGCTCATTCTTCATTCCATGAAAAAATTAAAATTAACTAAAATAAAAGTTTAAGGAAAAGTGACTAGCTAGCTATTCTTACACTAGTAGCAAGGAAAAATTGCGAATAAATTTATTTGGTTTGACACAGCTGGCACAAAGGAACCCTTGTCGTTCATCATATTTGTTCCTGAATGGAGTGAGGAGAAGGATCCTAAGAACGAGTCTTTGGAAATTGAGTGCCCGTGGATAAAGAGATTATCAAATTCGAGATGGAAAAGAAAGCAAGTCTCTATCGCCGCATTTGAACATGAGTTTCGCCACGCTGCCCAGCATCTCTTGCCAAAGTAAAAAATTGCTTTCGATTTACTTAAAATTAAACTTAATAATTTTCAGCTTTAAGTTAATAACAATTTCATTTCCGTTTGTAGGAGCGAAGTCAATGTTCGCTCGACACACAATACCGTCATTTTCTGGCTTCAAAATGACGCTGGATACGATGAATGGAAGCCAACTGATGAGAAAGTTGATGCTTTAACAGATGCATATAGACCCGGACGTGAGCGAGAACGTGATCGACAGGAATTGTTGGCTCCAGAAAGACAGAACCCGCATCAAGCTGACAAGGCAGTGGCTGCCGCTGTAGCGGCCATGAATGCTGTCTAAAAGTTCACGTAGTAGGTACGTTATTAATAGCAAACCGTAAATAGCTAGTTACGTAAATCTACCAACAGATTATTATGACGTGAATAGAAAAGAAGCATTTATAAGATTCAGCACCCACCTACCTGCTTTCATAAAAATGCTTCGAAATATGACGAGATATACTTAGATTATGTGGCTGTGTGAATCTCTTTTTACATATAGTTTTATATGTAGTAGCCTTAGATAAGAATTGTTACGCCCCGGTTCACAGTTCTGCCCCCTGTTCAATATAAAGGGTGAGACGAAGCCTTTTTGTTAATTCCTAAATGCGATAATCAAATCAACAAAACAAATCACTAGTTAGGTGAAAGGATCAAATGTATATATTCCTACTACTTCAGAAAAAATTTCCGAAAGACGAGGAAACAAAATAAAGTGTTAATATAAAATATTTGAATGGTCCAAAGGACAAGTTTTCTGAGAGGGCACAAGAATTGCAACATAAAAGGTTTTTGGCACTAGAATTTATGTAATTATAATTAGTAATTACAATAATTACGCATCTATGCAATACAGATTTTGCAAGAGTTTATTGGTTTGTTTGGTATCTCAGCCTGGGTTTACTGGGTTCTTAATTTCATTCATTGTTTATGTAGATTGTTATTCTAATTAAATATTTTGTAAATTAATCAATTAAATGCAACTTTAGCACTTGATCCACATAATACATATAGAACGAGAACTGAGTGAGTTCGCATTCGCAAGTAAATAATCAGCTTTAATGTCTATTGGTAAATCATGAGATGGTATATACATACACGGTTTGTTTAAGTAGCCAAATGTAGGTTACTTTCCTTCTAAATACGAAAATTAGCAGCGTAGTAAAAATTATCTCAGAGTAGGCGATTTTAGGCATTAACTTTTTAAAAATTAAAGTGTCCTTGCTTTGGTTCTGGTTTCTGGTATGTATATTACCAGATACATATATGTAGTACATCTAGCTATATTAACGTAGTTAGTAGTAATTAGTAGTTTGCGAAACCAAATTATTTAGTTTGCCGCTTTACAAGTACTAACAATAATTGCGTTACTGTATGTGCAGCTGTATGGTATGTCGTATGTGGAAGTAGAATGAGGATCAATTGCTTTGAAATGATTATCCATTGCTGATTGTCATCTTAAACCAGATGTAGATAAATTAATTCTCCTTCTTATTGACGATGACTTAAAAGTCAGTATGAAAGTCAAAGTATGAAAGGATGACTTTAATAATTTTTGATAGGTTTTCTATGTGTTGACATTTTCCTTGCTAGACATAAGTTGTATGTTTTATAGGGAGAGTTAATTAATATTTCTTAATTAGTGACGAGTTTACTGCACGTAAATATCGTAGCACTGAAATCAAACGAGTAAATAGATACAATAAATTATATTTGTGTGTATCTATGTATTTATGCAATGAAAACTTCTGTGTATACAATATATACATAAAATGTATTAATACATATCGTCGCTGCGCGCAAAAAAATTGCTGTGTGCAAGCGGATGTTACAAAAAAA
>JAHZND010003736.1:0-13256 GCA_027744115.1 Acrocyrtus sp. NNG-2020 | reverse complement strand
TTTTATAATGCGAGATGGTGGTGATGCGAGATGCTAAATCCAGTCTGTGCTGTGTGTGCGTGTGTGGTAGTAGTGGTGTGAGTGAGTGTGGTAAAAAAAAAGGAGTCTGCCAGTGTGACTACCTATGCGATGCCTGTATAAGTCCTATTTCCAGTATTTTTTTTCCTTTCCTTCACCCAGAGGAGTATTACTTATTGCTTGGCTGCATAAACTGGAGCCACATAACTGCCACTAGCAAACATTGCTGGATGGAGCTCGCGACTTATGTACTTACTCCTAGTAGGAGCAGTAGGAGAAGACTATTTTCCACGTTCATCTTTTTTTCCTCTCGCATTCTTCTTCCTTCCTCCCAAATTACTGGACAATTCTGACTGAGGAGAAGGAAAACGGGATGGGATGAGTAGATAGAGAAGTGGAGACGGGAAAATGCTTGGATGCTACACATGTTCCATGCTTGTAGTAGTGGTAGTAGTAGTAGTAGTAGTTCCTCGTTCCAAGTTTAGAAACTCCCTTTCCCACTTTCCAAAGCTTTCCACATTCAGACTTTCCATCCACTTTCAGTTTGCTCCTACGCTGTGTGTAGGGTGGTGGTGGTGGAGTGCTGTGAGAGGGATAGTATTTTTTTTCTGGAGAGTTTGGGTAGAAGAAAAGTGATTTTCGAATCCGCTTCGTTCTCACTTTCTCTTTCTCTTATAAACTTCTACATGGCACATCTTTTCCTAGTATTTTTTTTACTACAGCAGAGTTCCTATTATTTTTTTTATATTGAACATCTCCGGCCTTTTATTCTTTCCTATAGGGGGTAGTGTATGAGTAGAAAATAGGCTCATACTTCTGTATTTTCCTCTTGTGAGTTGGTTCCTCAATTTTCCCTGAACAAATTTCTGCTTTCACTTGGAAGTTATGAATTGTACACGACGAGCACATGCACGTACGCTTTTAGGTACACACAGAGACCTATAAAAGTCTATCTCGTTTTATGTAGGAAAATATTTGTTGTTTTGAATGATGGCATTCCAGTTTTGGATGAAAAGAGTAAAAATAACGCACTCATTTATAGTTTTCCCATTGTGCAGTCCATGCACAATGAATACTCTTTCAGTGGGCGTGCTCAGGTAATAGGAAATCCTATGCTGTTCCTGCTTTATTATGAAAATTGTCGGGACTGGATTTCTGGGATTAATGGGCTGCCCAGTCTCCAACAAAAATACCTGCAGGCGCGTACACAAGCGAGCAGCCTAGTTAAAGAAGAAAAGTATACTTTTGCGATACATGAGCAAATAGTAGAAGGGAAAAGTAAATGAGCTTCTCACATTCCTTCTCCCACTTTTACGTTTTCTTTCTAAACAAATATACGTCTTGGGGTTGGCTTGGTTGGTTACACAGAAAATGTTTCGGAAAAAGGGAGATGCTTTCAGCATGAATACCCTTCGTACGCGAATATTTCGTACAGCAATTTCTGGGAATGGGGAGCGCGTTGGAGCTTTGATTTAATTTATATTTTTGAATTTTTTTTGGAGGGTTACGTCGAGAGCAATGCCAAAGGCTGATATGATGAATGTGCCTCAGTAGATCTGTTTGTGCGTTTGGGATTAATTGATTTTGCAAAAATGGATTTTGTTTACGGTCTAGGATGGGCATATACTGTATAGGCATTGATTTTAAGGGGAAATGGGAGATGTAAATAAAGTGAAAGGAAAAGTTTGTCATATTATTCTGAACACACTTCGCTGCGATCCAACTCGGGTAGATTTATACTCGGTAAATGATAATGTTTCTGATGAGATGATATCTATTTGGAGTGTTTGGCACATGTGCTCGCATAACTTACCATATTCTCTGCTGCCTCCCTCCAGCTTCATGCAAACTCTTGAAAAGTACTTGCCGAGATGCGGTGACTACGCTCCTTTCACACCAAATCTACAAAAGTTCTCACTTTTCACTATGTACTATAGCTGTTTAGAGTGGCGGACCTTATTTTGTGAAAATCCAAAAAATAAATATAAATCTGTATAACTATGAAGGATCTGTATTCCCATGCAGTGCATTAGGGGAAATGGAAAGGATGTAGTGCTTATATTTTTAGCTCTCATTTTTTAGCATACCCATTTTCGCAGATGTGCCCCAAAACACAATTTTATATACGGGTATACATACATTCCATTATTTCATAGAATTCTCACACGCATACATCAATGCACACACGGCTGCCTTCCCCATTCCGCCTGAGAACAGACATTATCTTTGTTTTGTACTTAAAAGCAACAATATTAGTCCTGCCATATTACTTCATTCATCTACTGATCTATGGTCAATAACAAGAAAATCAAGAGCGTTTTCAGTCCCTGCACGACTCTTCGTTTCCACTCAAAATTCACATTCCATGCCCATGCTCCTTCCTTCTCCGGCTTCTCTGTCTTTTTTTTGGCTCTATTGAGGAGAAAGTCATTTCTGTTATTGTTTGGCTACATCAGCGCAAAAAAAGGAAGGAAGGAGAATGAAGGCAATAAATGCAGTGTGATAACTACAAGTAAAATTCTATTAAAGTAACACTTTTCTCTCTGGGAGCGGTGCTGTCTGTGTGCTGCTCCTTCATATAAAATACCACTTTATAAACTTTTTGTTCCACTCACATATTCCGGATCTGGTGCACTGTCATGATTTCTCTTTTCCCTCATCCATATTCCCTTCATATTATCATCATCTCACAGCCCAGAAACTACTACGGAGCGGGGACTCGGCGTATATGTCTCTGTGTAAGAATCTAATAAAATATTTATATAACGAGCTGAGCTGAATGATCGTAGAGAACTGGGGAGTCAGAGCATTATCCATTTTTTTTAACGCCGTGTTGGCTGACTGGTTGAAAAATAAATGATTTCGGTTGTCACATGTGTATTATTACAGCTTCATATTCATTTTATATGTTGAAAATGCCAGCTTTTATTGGTGTCTCTTCCTTGATCCCCTTTCTCTATGCATGTACTGTAAAGGCGAAGAAGTGCGAGCTATATGCAAGGAAAAGGAGAAAGGAGCTGAACGAAGACGAGAAACAGAGAGGCAGAGTTTTTTTCTGGATGGCTCACTTGAAAACCGTTCTCACTCTCAGCACTTTTACTAGCTTCATTTGTTCTACAAAGCCAAGTTTTACAAGGGAGCTTTGTCATATTCACGAAGCGAATAGAGGATTTTCAACGGAAAAAAATGTCAAAGGGAAAGTGAGCGCAGAGAGAAAGCTGCAAAAACTTGTGTGTGCCTAGCTCTCTCAGCTAGAATGGGATTGAACTTGGGATACAAGACATGTCTGAAAGAAAACGGAGAGAAAGGGAAAGTAACATGAGATTTGACAAGGCACCCAAAAAAAATTACACAAGAATCTTTTTTTTTCACTATTTTTGTACCTCTTTACGAAAAAATATGAGAATGAAATAGAATTAGATTGGAGTAGTTTTTCTCTATATGCGCACTATTTTTGCATTGATGGTGAAAACTGCTAAAAAAATCCTTTCCCGCAGCACGTGTACTCAATAGATTTTTCGGAGTAATATACTTAAATGCGACTATATTTTTGATAGGCTTTGTATACCTTCTTGAGCCTACGTTATTGAATTGGTATTACTCAGAGATAGCACTCTGTCAGTGATTGGATTAAGCTTAGCAGTGCCAGCGGGATTGACAATGCGTAAAAAAGTTTTTAATAAAAAAAGGGAAAAAGGGAAATGTACTTGAGTATCTCTTTGTATTGCGTAGTGCAAACACGTCATATATTGTATATAAATTTGCTAATGAGATCGAGATCGCAAAATGCCTACATTATATTCATGACATGGCTGTGTTTATTTTGGGAGAAGGGAAAAAAAGAGCTCCAAACTTTTAGGTTAGCCTTTAAAGTTTGCAACTGAGACTGAGAGTCACATAATGCGGCTGATGGACAAAAGAGGATATTCATCACAATGCGTCCAAAGAAGACACATTCATGTCGCAGTGGAAGACAAGAGCGTCTTTTTTGTTGTATGGAGGAACGCGCTTTCAATAATGCCGTGAGTCAGGGAGGGATTTAAGTTTAAGGATTTTTATCTTGTAACTCCAAATTCCATGTCTTTTAATGGGCGAGGTCACGACAAAAGGAGAAAGTTAACAAGGCGCATTATCTGGAAGCTATCAGCGTACAACGGTACAGCCACTATATATTTTTCCATAACACACTATAAATAGTACATGAACTAATGCTTTTTTCTGTTGTGGGACAAGAGGATAAAAAAATGTTAGTGCAGGATTTGGTCACTCACTGGAGAATTGGAAGGAGGACAAGAGCAAGAAAAAAAAGAGAGAAAAAGCACTGGGGTACCCCATTGTAAATGCAGGCCGAGCTCTGCAGACGAAAGGAAGGAAATTGTAAGACCAAAATAGAAATGAAAAAGGTTCTTGAAAAAAAGCCCGATCTACTAGAGAGTAGACTACCCTGCTTTTAAAATTTTCGGAGCTGTTTGCTGTTTTTTCGCAGCGAAAAATACAAACAAGTGATTGTAAATAAAGGAAACGCGCTCCATTTCTTAGAAGATAAAAGGGAAAGAATGGAAAAGAAAAATTGGCTAATAACTTTAATTTTTCCGTTGTTCAACTTTGCACGTAAAAAATAGTCCAGGTAGCTGCAAAAGCTGTAAGGACTATATCACATCAAGATAAATAAATGGCTTTTTAAGTGTTTAAGCACCATCTCAGCATAATGCATATGGGAATAATTTTCACTGAACAAGGAAGAAAACGGAGAGAAAACCGAACGTGTACATACAAAAACATAAAAATCGCCTTGGAAGGTTAGAAGGGCAAAACTTGAAAAAAAATATTCATCACTCCTTGTTAAAAATGGAGGAAAAGAGGTGGCAAGCAAAAAGTTTGAAAAAATTCCCAGGAAAAAAATCTTTGTTTGGAGATAGTTTATCCAGTAAAAAAGATAAAAGTGAAAAAGAGAGCAGGATATAAAAGGATATATGTCGATGTCTTTATCTCCCTCTTTTTACTGCTTTTTTCATGTGGCAGGTTGTATTTACTTAAAAATGAATAGTGCGGTGTGTATGTGGGATCAATGTGAATTTTCCCTTTCACAGGCTAGAAAACTTTTTTTCCTAGTTTTCCCACTCCCTTTTCCTCCTATTATGAATGTATACATAACACTCCTTATTTTTTTCTCTGAATCACTGAATCTGATTCTGAAATCAAACAACGAAGTTGCAAAGTAAACTTGGAAATGCAAAAAAAACTAGAAAGGAACAAAATAGATAAAGAAAAGGGAAGGTAACAAACGAAAAAGCTATTTTTAGCTGGACTTGCTTTTTTTCTCGAGTTCCTCCCCACATCAAGAGTTCTGGAACTAAAATGAACACGTATAATTTGGCTGCCCATTTCTTTTACATATAAATAGCCAAATTGGATGTGTTCCGAATTAATCATAATCTTGATCTGTGCATCATTACGATGATAATTGAGTCAAGTTAAAGTAAAATATAAACTTTGCCGGGCTCCTCGTATACTTGGGATATGGCCATTATGGTAAAATAGTATTTCTCTTGGGAAGTAGTTTTTACATTTAGCATAGCTGTGGATTAAATTACCATTTTCTGCAAAATGCATTAATTGCAAAACTTTTTGATTTGTGAGCTTTAGCCAAGCATACATAATATACTCAATGGACTTTCAGTATCTTCTCAGTTAACAGGATCAGCAGTTACTAACGTGCGTTGTGTAGGTAGACATTGGGCTGCTTTAAATTTTGAGATTTTTTTCTGGAAAGCTTTGGATAAGATTTTTCTGTGGAACTTTTTTTCAGAGAAAAGTTTAAAGGTCGAGCCTTCTGGTCCTTTTAAGCTAGTTTTCTAGGTGAAGCAAAAACAGATTGATAAATATTTATTATGTCTATTTTTATTCAGATTGATATGGATAGCCACTTCAAACGACTTGAGGTAAAGTCAGCAGAGAATGAATTGTAGAAGTAGAAAGTAGTGAACTTTGTTCGATAACTTCACGTCAAGAAGACTCAAAAGCGTAAAAAGGATAAGGGGGCGTTCCATGGAATCATAAGCTGCAAAATAGAGTAATATTTTGCTTTTATTGCACTATTCTAGACACGAAGTGGTAAATGACGCTGGATATCATTCTTACTGTTACTTTTATTGATATTTAATGTAATGAAATTACTGGTGAAAAGGGGATGGGCTGTCTTTCCAGGAAAAAAGTGAACTTTGTCATGTTCTCCCCATTCAAAAGCACTCAGAAAGAAAGCACTGCCATGCAATATTTATAAAGGGAATTTGTATGAGCATTTATGTTCATGCGAACACCATTTTTACAGCAGATTATCGTAAAAATAAGTCTAGCCCAAAGTCTTACTTAAAACGTCTTAGCCCATACTACAGAATTACCCATGCCACACCGCTATTGCTTACAAGTGCTACTTTTCTCTAGGATTCTTTTATCTTCCTGTATTAATTAAAACAACCCAAAATCCCAAAACACCATTGAACCAAACAGGGAATGATGATAAATCGCAGAAGACACTTCTTAACAGTTACTGCACTTAAGTGTGTCCTTTGCCCATCTTATCGGATATTCTAACTTTGTTCGTGTACAAGCACCACAGACAGAGATATAGAATAGGGTGGAAAATGGAATGGTATAAAAATGTGGTCATTCTATTTCTACTGTTTTTGATACCTACAAGACAGAGAAAAATGCACCTTTTTGTATGGCAAAGTTGAAGTGAAACTTTTTTCCGACAATGATTATAGCAAGCTTAGGATGAAACGATAACAATAATAAATGGTCTTGATGATATGTTTATTATAACAATGATACTTTGTCGACTGCCATTCATCATCACATGACTTTTTATTGTTCTGCTTCATATCTCTCTCCACCTAGTTACGTAAGTAATTTCTGGTATTTTTTTCTTCTCTTCTTAGCCTCAACTCAACTGAAATATATCCGTTCAGTTCGCTTCACTGAGTCCGCTCTAAATGTATTGCTTAATGCCACTTTCTGGCTTGTAGAATGTTTCACTCTCTTCACTCTCTGTGCTACGACATCATTCACTGTGATGACCGTGAACAAACCAAATTATATGTAAGTGAGCTTATGATGTGAGTAAAATAGAACAAAAGAAATGTTTATTATGGGAGATAATCATATCATAATCATGATGGGATGTACTTAACTTCCTCGGCTTTTAGTTAGAACTTATCCAGCTTTTTTCCATTTGGATTCTCTCCAGAACGCATTGCTTCCTTTATGATTTAACGCTGATATGCTTCATCTACGAAGAATGTCAAGAATGTGAGTACTTCATGAGAATCTCAGACCGTACTATTAACATGACAATGTCAGAACGAAAACAAGCAAGTGAAGAGTGATGATCACTTAAAAGGAAAAGGCTTAAAAATGTACCGATTATACTACTATAAGCGGAAAAATTTTATGCTAAGTTATGCAAAAAGACCAAAGAACATTATTTTTAGTAAGTTGTTTGCTTTCAAGTGGTTTGCTCACGCCAAAGCCAGTCAAAGATCAAGTTGCATGGAAGCACTCCTATAACGGCGGAGTAGTTTCTTAGCATCCGCTTTATGATGATGTTAATGACATGATCGGCCGAAGTAAATAATGTGAGCAAGAAAAGTTGGAGAGATAAATGTGGCATGCGGGTAGCAATGAAATGACGGATGATGATAGCCCTTTCCCCTACTTTTGGAGAGGTATGCATGATATGATGAATAACCTGAGGTTTTTCCCTTTTACGCATCATGAATAATGACCAGCAGTTTGTAAGAAAATTATGATGATAAAGTGGCTCCTTTCCTTTCTGCATCAAAGTGGAAAAAATGGGCTTCTGGACAAATAGCGGTAGAGGATGTATGAAAAGGAGAAGGGTCAGCTAATGGGACGCGGCATAACATATACTACAAGTTTTTTAGTGCATGCCCGGATGCGATAGGAAATGGAAAAGGTCTTTTGTGTAAGATATCGCTCCAAAAATGGAACCGGTAAAGAGCAAGCACACACTGTAAGTGTAGCTATATGTGTGTGTCACGAGATTATATTGTATCTGTAGGTATGCTGTAAGGCGATAAACTTTCAGATACAGATTTTTATGGCCATTTTCCTATTCGCATTGGCACACTAGAGGAAATGAATACGGTCGTGATTACCCTAACTGATAAAGAAGAGTGGGAACAACAACAAAGTTGCTACCAATTGATGGAAAACTTCTGCCAAAAGTTTAGATTTTAGATGTTCGATTCGATTACTTATTGGATGTAACGCTATATAAGCATTCTTAAAATCAAACTTAACAAAATAACAAAAGCACGTGATTACAACTAGTGAAGAAAAATAATGATAATGCAAGATCGCTGCACTGTGTACTTAATAATTTTGTAGGATAACGGTTATTCTGTATTGCGTGCGGATACTGGTCTTGTGGTATTATTCTGGAAAATGAAATCCATTCACCGAGATTTTCAATAGGTAGTCTTTGCTTAAGTACCTTTGAACATGCACGTCTTCCTAACAATTACTTTGTATATCTGGCTTTGTTCACACATTTGAAAAATGTTGATAGAAAAAAGGGATACAAAAGTGTATGAAGTGATGCTGCAGAGACAACTTATTCACGCGCACAGTTTATTCACTAATCTTAAAACCAGTTTAACCATGGGTTTTTTTCTATACATTTCTGCCCTTATCACTTTTTCTCATTTCTATTCTTAATGGATATAGTCAGGCAGGCGTATGTTGTTTTTTTGTAAATGAAACGCTTATCATGTTAAGCTGGGGGCGAGCTGTGAAATGTGATGATGCAGGCTACGCCTCGTAGTTTTCAGCCCTTGCTTCCTAAATAGATGTCATTTTCTCCCAGCTCATTTCCTTCATCTCACATATTTCCATTTTTCTGCATTGTGTTTCTGGAGTGTCTCCGTGGAACAAGTCCACCTTCATTCTGGAAAGCAGAAAGCGACAAAAATTTGGTAAACTAAAAAAAGGCAGCTCTCCAGCATCTTTATTATCATCATCACCACTAAATAATTCGCTTCCTTTTCTACTTGATTCACTTTCTGCTTTAAGTGGTTCTCATATCCTTACACATTATTCGCTGCTAGCCTATCTCCGTTCTTTCTCCCGCATTCGGTGTCTGCCTTGCAGTTGAGGAGAAAAGGACATTAGTTACCTTTCTATTTTTATAACACATTTTTAGGTGCATAGCCGAGATAAAGAGAGTTGTCTTCGTTGTTCCTTCTTCCACCAGAAGGAAAAGAAAAATGGGCCGGGGAACAACATTAGGAGTCTACTTAAAAGCAATTAGCTCTTCCGGCTCGTTGCTTCTTCTCCTTTTATTACATTTCCACGGAGGAGAAATTATTGCTGGAGCATCCGCCGCATCTTCTGCTGTGTCTGGCCCTGCGACAGAGCAAAAATGTGACAAAGTGGTCTCGGTAGAAACTCCTGAACTATTGAGCTACCTGGGAAATGTTACTTTTAGCGTACCAAAGGCCTTCAGAGGACGGTGGACGGCAACTATAAAATTCACTTCACCATACACATTTATTGGGGTAATTAATACTTTTCATATTACATACTTTGTCCAAGAATCCTCCAACAAAGTTTTTTTGTATGATCGACTTGGGAAAGAAAAGGGCTTCCTGTACAATAGAACTGCATTAATTGGCTAGCAGGAGTAGTGGTCGTAGGCAGTAGTTGAGCAAGTTGCAAAACTGTACAAGTTATAAACTGTTATTTATGGAGAGCAAAATAACTGTACCCTCACCTAACATTTGAGTCTCGTAAATGCCGCGTTTATCAACATTACGCTTGGAAACTAACTTCAAACTAACTGCCTAAACCTGCTCCTTTTTTAAAAAAAAAACTTATTCCAGGGGTGGGGTGTCCAAGTACAAAGTTTCGGGAGAAAAGCTTATGCAATTTTTGAAAGGACTGAGGACGAAAACCTGAAAGCTGGTTAGAAGTTTTAATGAAGAGATTAAATCAACTCAAGATTAAAAATTTCTTGAATGAATGTATCCCATTTAGAGACTCTTTGAAGTTTGCTAAATAAATCTATTTTATATTTAGGGGACAAAGTCATTTTTCAATTCCGCGTTTTGTACGGGATCAACGTAAAGGTCCCAAAAGTGATGTCAATTAAATGGGAAAAGTCGATTATTTGTGGACCTCCGTAAGTCTGTATAACGAAAGTGGGGTGATTTCATGTTGAGTCTGCTTCCCCATACCTATACGTAAGCAGAATGAACTTTCTCTTTTCTCTATCCGCAGAATTCTCGGGGAAGCACATACCAAGAAGAAATTTATGGAGGATGAAGACTCCCCTTCTCTTCTTTCTTCTGAAGAAGAGGGCTTCTTCCCGGATAAGGATGAGTCAAGGCAGTACTCCGGAAACAATAACGACGCTCCCAATAGCTATGGCTCCATTAGCGGAGATGTTAGCGTGGATGACATTCGCGACACCATTCAGCAGCAGATTGCAACAAATAATGTTCGCCTTTCTAGCTGGAAGCCTGCAGTGATGAAAAATTAAAAAAGTTTTCCACACTCCAAGAAATTTCATTAAATGCAATATGCGCAATTATAATGCACACTGTTTCTCACAATTTAAAGAAGTAACTGTTGTATACTCGCACTCATAATAGACATAATTAATGGGTAATTAAATTGTAAACGATAAAAGTTGTTAGTTTATTGGTACAACTTATACTGCATAAACTGTAATATACCCGGGAAAATAAACAATAAAGTGATACGATCTGTTACTATAATTCAAATTTAATTTTAGACATGAGACACTCTCCAAGTCGCTAACTTGTTACTCTTGTCATAACTTATTCGGCCTACAAACAAGTTTTAGGCTTTTAAACAAGTACCCGGTATAGGTAATTAACTAGCCTACTAACAACTAGCAAATTATCTAGTAATTAAGATTTCACTGCACTAACCATCCATCGATACCTCCTTTCACTATGTAGCTCACTTTCACACCCTATTTGTGAGTTGCGACTGTTGCGAGATGAACAAAGCTTCTCTGCAGCACAGCTCCAACTCCAACAGTCGAGTCAGTTCAAGCGGCAACAGCCAAGATTGCCAGAAGAAGTGTCTTGGGGCAATGTGACATTTCCGGTAAACACGAATGCATTTTGTTTTTTGTTTATTTTGGTCTGTCGGCAAATCATTTGCCGCAAATGGCATATGAGTGAGCTGTTAGCTTTACCTTCAACTGTGAATGTGCCAGTGTGCGATTGTGAGCTGTAGTAGGTATGTAAGTCTATGAGCTATTACGCTTAAATTAAATCAACTGATAGCTAGCCAGTAGCCATTAACTAGAAGCGCTTTTACTCGTTAAATTCAATTAGTATATTTTTGGTTAAAAGGAGTAAGTATCGGAAAAGTATCGGCGGAAGTGGATTTGAAGAAGGGGTGAAGGGCACAAGAAGAGGTTTTTTTTACTTGTAGTGATTTAAATTGAGGAGAAAGTTCGGAAACCGCAATGTCTTTGGCGGAGGAGTTACTTGCTGATTTGGAGGATGAAGATGACGATGATGACTTGGAGGATGCTCCTGAAGGTTCAAGGTATCCTGATGTCGCCCAAGAAGGCGAGGATTTTGGGGTGGGCGGAGGGCTCAAGGTGAACATAAAAGATGAGCCTATGGATGTGGATACCATAAGCAGTAAGGATTAGTTTTATAAAACATTAAAACATCGAATTTATGTGAAGCTAGATGAAATAATGCAAATAGAATTGAATTAACTACCTAGTTAGTTGTATTCATAAAATATTTTATAAAATATTTTACATGGAGGTACGGATGGTTTTTAGTTAATTTAAATTTGTTTCACCATATTTGGTATTAATTTTAGAGTTGGAGTCCGTGAGACAAACATGTAAACTATTGGATTCAGATGAGCTGCAAACTGTTATGCAGCAAATCGCGGAGAATTTAAACAAGGCAAGGACTGCTTAGGTGCAGACACTATATTTGCCGAGACGGAACTATAACTTTATCTTTTCATTTGCATTGGATAAATTCGATTTATCTATTTAGATAAGATTATCTATGATTCTACTAATAATGAGATTTAAATCATCAGGGAGAGATTGTCCGAAGACGAACTAGGGAAGATATTCGAAGGATGTGATATGGCTCTTGCATTAAATGACTTAAAATTAAAAATATATGAGTATGTCGAGTCCAGAATGGCGTTTATTGCTCCAAACCTTTCTGCTATAGTTGGAGCCGGCACTGCTGCTAAGCTTATGGGTAAAACTTTGAGTTTTAATAGCATATTATTTGTTGTCCAATCCATGTAAATATGAAATTATTTTTTTCTGTTTTGTTTTTAGGAATTGCTGGAGGTCTTACAAGGCTTAGCAAAATGCCAGCATGCAATATTCAAGTTTTGGGTCAACAAAAGAAAACTCTGTCAGGATTCTCACAAGTCACTGCCCTTCCTCATACGGGATTTGTGTACTACTGCAATCTTGTTCAGGAGGCACCCCCGGTCAGTTCTATTTTGTTTTTTAACTATCCTAGTTTATGTATTCGTTTTTAATACTTTTGTTTTCGCACGAGTATCTTATAATAGTTAATTTAATTCATTGCAGGATTTAAGACGAAAATTATCGCGTATTGTCGCTGCAAAATGCGCGCTAGCCGCCAGAGTAGATGCATGCCATGAGTCCGCCAGTGGAGAAATAGGTCAAATGTTCCGAGAGGAAATTGAAAAGAAATTCGAAAAGTTACAGGTACATAATTGGAAATCATTGCAGTCCTCCGTGTCCCATTAAAATGTCCTAATGTCTGAGTAAGAGTATTCAGTGGACTTGGTTATAAACAAGAAGTCAGAAGTCGCGTATAAACGAAAAAACGCATCGAAGGGCGCAGCCAAACTTTACATTTTGCGTTTATTATCGAAACAAGTTTCCTTCAACAAACAGCAGATTAATTGCATTTACGAATTTCATTCATTAAATTATAACAAAACCATGTTCAATGGCAATAGATTATCATCGCTTTTTGAATTTTCAGGTCGTACACTGCGATAAATTAACATTTTGATCAAGTCCATTGAATATTAATATTAACGTTTTTGAGTGAGAGCCTACGATAAATACTTGATATTTTCGATTTTAGGAACCTCCTCCAGTAAAATTTGTAAAGCCGTTGCCGAAGCCAGTTGATCCTCCTCGAAAACGGCGT
>JAHZND010003735.1:0-29907 GCA_027744115.1 Acrocyrtus sp. NNG-2020 | reverse complement strand
TGCATTTTAACTTAAAATAGTACTGACCTCGCTGACTTTTGCATTCGTAACTGTAACCCACATGAATAGAATTTGTCCCTCCATCACTTAACTAGAAAAACGGCCAAGGCGTCAATATATAATCATCTGTGGACTAGATGATTTGCTTTTTATCATTTAACGAATTAACCATTAAAAGTGGACCTTAAATAATTACTCATTCACAATTTTTATCTGAATGACTTTTAAGAAATATCTCAACTCTCAACCGGCTCCAATTTAAATCCAGTATAAAAAACTTCAACTCCATTTTGCTTTCATCGCTCTGTGTATCATTCATACACCAGTTTTTTTTTCAGTGTCCAAGTTTAACTGCAAATCTCTTTATCTTTTGCTCCGCTAATCCATAAGCCTACACGGACACGGATGCATCCTGTCTCATGTCTCCTACAAGATTATTCACGGCGATCCCCTCTCCAGTCATATAAGAGAGCATTATTCCACGTCGTAATAAAAAAAATCATAAAAACAGCCAAACCATACAGCGCAACATCATCAGCCCATTCGCATAATTATTCATTTCTTTTTACAGAAAACAGAAGTATCCATCCTCACTCCGATATCGGTATATATACACGATGCGTAAAACTTGTCATAAAGTCAATCCATCTCCTCTTCCCTTTTTTTTCCAAATGACAATTTTTTTTCGCTAACAAAGATACTCAGCAGCATCCTTCCCCAAAAAATGTAATAAAAAAAATCAGAGCATCTCTAAGCGCCACATATCTACAGACATTTTGCCATAACCAGCCATTATTCCACTGATCTCCTATAAACCCTAGCACACCCAAAAGTCAATTTCTGTAGAAACCTATTTTTTTCCTTTCTTCTTCCTACGCTTCCTTTTTTTATATATCCCAACTACCTTCCCAGTCTTTTATTTTTCCGCAATCTTACTCTTTTTTTCGCAGTGCCATTGCCCATTGCATTTCCATTTCGCCATTCCTCACATATTTTTTTTTCAGCTTTTGCACATCTTCCTCGTTCCTCTCTTTTCATTCCGTGTTTTGGGAGCTCTCTCTTTCAGTGAAATATTATTTTTTTTTGCGGAGAAGGTACTCACTCCTCCGTTTACATATGTTCCTTACACGACAAGAAGGGAAAACAGGAATTCCGAGGCGTATAGAGAGCCACAGCAGAAGAAGAGCCTTCTCCGCTCCTCTGCACATTGGCAAGAGTTGCTGCGAAACACATTCAACATTTGATAGTGGATATTTTTTTTCTTGTGCTGCCCTAGCATATTATCTCCACTCATATAAAAAAAAGTAATAATTTTTTTTAAAGCAGGTACAAATATGTGCTGATTTGAGTGTACTGCTGTTTTGGTTATGGTCATCCCAACCTGATCTCGGCAGATACTGTTCGAGTAAAGTGGAGTTTTCATATAGTCGAGAAGAGTGGTCACTCAGGAAAAAATGGCAATTTTATGGCTTGCACAGTATATTTGGGAGTACTGCTGAGTTGAGTGGACTTATCAGTGTTTTGTTGACTCAGTGGGAAAATTATTGTATTTTTTTGCGAGCTGTCAGTTTATCTGATTGAGTGAGAGTAAAAAAAATGTGTTAAATGTGGTGGTGGTGGTAGGGAAGTAGGAGATGTTGCTGTCATTATCATGGTGTGGCTGCTGGTGTCAGCTGATTAATAAAATAGAAACGGGCTGGAGATATTGTTTTTTGGGAGGTTTCCCATAATTGTGCTCGCTGGAGACAGCGTTTAGAGAGAGAAAAATTATTTAGAGAGGAAAGGAGAAATTATACGGGTGAGTGGGTGAGGAAATAGGGAACGTTTCCTGGAATGGTGAAAATGGGACAGGTTCAGAGTGAATAGGACGGAAAATAATGTTACTGGAGGAGGGCAAATAATAACTACAGAGTGGGAGCAAAAATGACTGGACAATTCAGATATTGCGTAGTTATGGAGGTGGGGATTGATAAAGGGGGAAATTATAGGTTAGCTGTTGATGAAAGTGGTTGGGTTGAAGGATGAACATTTGAGCAAACTTGGAAATTTTTGAGATTTGCAAAGGCTACGACTACTTATTTCAACAAGTTTCACCCAAAAACTGATTTACACAGGTGTTAATGAACTGCATTTGGGAAATTTACAAGCAGTAAATGAGCCAGATTGGGTGGGAACTGATTGTTATTGTGGAGGAATTTAAACGCGCAGCTACGCATACACTATTGCAATTAAAGTTGTACTTGGACAGAAGACAGTAGAGATGCGGTATGCAATGCTGGCGTGTCGTGTGCATTAGTCTAAAGTTTGGCAGAAGTGATTGGGAATCTGGAGACACGGAGTGCAATGTATTAGCCTATTTTAATAATTTCCTAATGGTATTCGAGGAATTCAAGTTTAAAAAGTACCAAGCAAATTTGGAAATAAGTTGAAACCGTGTGGATTGTTTCTTCTTGTGCTATCTATCTTCTGCTAAATTAAATAACTGTTCATAAAAATCACTCAGAAAACGAAAATGTTGCTATATTTAGAGAGTTCGGTAGTCCTGCGGCTAACTTAAAGTTAATATATTCGTTCAGCTCGTTTGTTCAGTATTGGGTATTAGAGCTGTGACAGCTACATTCCGAAGCGATCATGTTCAAGTCAATCATCAGCTCAATTTCGGGCTATTTGGGGACGAAGGAGCCAAAAGCTGTTTGTATTTCGTATGAGGATGCTCGATCCCGAAGTAAGATGTGTTAAATGGCTAATTCATATTTTATTGTAATTCCGTAATTGTGAGGTGCTTTAATAGATGTTTTTATGATTTTAGTAACGGATGCAGAGTATCGTCGACTTTACGATGCATTCAAAAGGGTGGTTACTCAGAATAGTCATATGAGCAAACAGGCATTCTGCAGAGAAGTCTTGGGCGATTTATTTCCCTCGGAGATAGCAGGGGTAAAATCAAATAAGTTTGAGTTATAATTAATCAATGTGACTGTTAATTATTGATAGCATTATTAGCAATATTAGCATTGGCACTAAACAAAATATAAATCTTAAATAGGATATTTACGTGGCATGCGGGGGAACAAGCAAGGGAATTCAGTTTAAGGACCTTGTGACCGCGTTGGTTCTTTTAACGAAGGGCACACAAGAAGAAAAGTTTCGCTGTAATGGAATACAATTGATCAATAGCTTATTCATGGTTTAATGCAGCATTGTTTTAAATTTCATGACCTATTTCTTCACAGTTATATTCTCTTTCTACTGCAACGATCAGAACGTAATCGCAAGAGATGATTTTATTCGATTTATTCAAGACATCGAAGGCTGTAGTGTACCTGATAGTTTATACAAGCTCTTCATGCAAGTAAGGATTAATTACTGATTATTGAATGATTATTTTTGTGCATTTCTTTGGCATTTTAGTAATGCAAAAACTGTCTTTATTAATAGTCCAACACTGCAGAATACGACCCGTTTCGAAGGTGGCTACAGGAAAATGTGAATGTAACGTCCATATCCTGTTGGTTAATTGGACAGGATCTTCATAGATCATCTAATCCTGGATATGGATACAGTCACTTTACTCTTTCAGACGATCATGAAACTCCGACGTTTTATCAAACTCTTGCTGGCGTTACTCACTGTAAGAACATACAAATAATTGTATAATAATAAATAAACAATGGTTCTAAACTTTAAAATATTAATTTTAAAAAATGCGTATAAATGTTCTTATACAGTGGAAGAAGAAGACATCATAGAGCTTGAGAAACGATACTGGCAGCTACAGTCATATTCGCGAAGTGGAAAAATGGACCCTGCCACACTGATGCCTCTAGTCTCTCCTCCATTGCCAGAATCTATATTTCAAGGATTCTTTGATGCTTTTGATGAGAATCGAGATGGCCACATTGATTTTAAGGAAATGGCATGTGGCATTTCTGCAGCTGCCAGAGGACCTCCCATTGAACGCCAGAAATGTAAGTGCTATTAGGAACAACTTGGATTTTTCCGTAATATTTAAAAATTATCGTCTTAATATTAGTTAATTTTTAAAATGTTTTTGCAGTTTGTTTTAAAATCTTTGATCTGGATAAGGATGGCTTGCTTTCTTTTAAGGAAGTAGAAAGAATGATTTGTGTAATGAAGTCAGTACTTATGGAGACAATGTCTGATGCAAATCCAAAGGAGGAAATCATATTGGCAGTAACAAAAGATAATTCGGCATACATTGATGAAATAAAAAACAATCTAAGCGACGACGTAGGAAGAATGACACTTGAGGAGTATCTAGTCTGGTCCCTGTCCAACCCTCTTCCTGAACAATTTCTCACTCTGATTTATCAAGTGTGTCAGATTGTGTTTGGTCTCAAGCCTTTAGATCCTGCAGAAGAATTCGATGTCGTTATTTCTTGGCTGACGAGGGAAGAAAAAAGAGGATTTCAAGGAGGTCAGATATGGTATGTAATTTCAATGGAGTGGTGGAATGCCTGGGTACAGTATTCGAATCCTAATCCTCCACAAGTGATGAGTAATAGCGACTCCGGTCTTAGTTCAATGTAAGTTTTTAAAAACAGTTTCGATTGAGATAGTTATCACTACTTTGGACTATGCTTTTTAATTTTTTTAAAAAAATTGTGTATGTGTTTCTGTTATATGTAGTTCGGGTAGTATTGGTGGAGGCTACAACAGCAGTAGCAACGGGAATATAATAAACGATAACAACAGTGCTGCTGGGGGACCAAATAGTACTTTAGAAAATAAAGTAAAAAATAGCTCTGGAGGACGGACATGTTGGTCTATACGCAAGTCCAATCCTGATAACTATTCCGTGGCCAGTGACAATAGTCAGAATGTAGTAGTCACTTCCATTAATAATTACGATCAAGAAGATACAAGTGCGGAAGGTGCAGTACCCGGATCTACTGATCGACCTTCATCAGTGACCCTAATGGGTCAGCATCAGAAAACTAGTTCCAGCAGTTTGTCCTTGGCAACGTTGGACAGCTCCAGGTTTGTATAGAAATATTTCTTAAAGAAATTATTATCCAGATCGTAGATTGTTGATTGCTAGTCAATTAATGCAATCTTTAATTTCTGCAGCACACCTAGTCCTGTCAATTCTCCTGGAAGCGTACGAAGAGTGCTCACGGGATCTGTAAATGGATCTAACAGCATATCTTCGAATTATTCCGGTGTTGGCACGGGAAGTCGGAAACCAAGGAGGCCAGGTGCTATTGACAATTTTTCGTTGCTAGTAACTCCTCCAGCAAATCTAGCAAAAGTCCAGTCGCTCACTGGGGAGGGTGGCAGACTACGTTCCGACATTTTAGAGGGGCGAGATTTTAAAATATTGCCTCAAACTCTGTGGACGGCATTACAACAGTGGTATGGTGCCGGGGTGGCTCTTCCAAGACAAGTAATTGAGACGGAAAAGAAGTTGGAGCTGGAGTTATACCCCCTAACACTGCTATTGTATCGTCATCAACAACCTAGTGGGAGCGGTGTTGGAGGTGCAGTACCGAAGGCTATTCCTCCCGGTACCGGTACTCCATGGGCAGGTATGGCTGGTATGTATGGAGCTACCGCCCTTAGTAGCACTATTTCCTTTGTTCAAAATTCTGGCATCACACCCCCAAAGCGGTAAGTGGAAATATTCGAGTAATTTAATTTGTCATTTGTCAGTCAATCTGTCAATTGTATGTAAACATTTTTTTCTCTTTTATCCCCCCACAGAGCACTTTCATTTACGGCCTCCTTCAGTCGGAAAACACGAATAATCCAAGTTTGGAATTTTCTCTGTCAAAAACTCCGTCTCATTCATCAGGATACTCGGCTCGATCTTTTACACCCGGATGACCAAACATTTTTGGTAGTTTTGGAAGAGGAGGAGCAAACACTTGAAGAGGCTGGTATACTGGACAACTCCCACGTGCTTATTGAAACAAGAAATAAAGATCAAACTTGGCCGGAAGAAATTGCGACAGTGGTTGGCTCTTCTACGGGTGGAACCAGTAGTGAACAACAACAGCGTATACGTAGGGCAATGTCTGTCAGTGTAAATAAATCTGAAAAGGGAGTTACAGGACTTAACAATTTAGGCAACACTTGCTTCATGAACGCAGCCCTGCAATGTGTTTCAAATACTAAGCCATTGACTTTATACTTTATGAGAAAGATGTACATGCATGAGATTAATCGCACTAATCCTTTGGGAATGAAGGGTCATATTGCTAAGCAGTATGGCGACTTGATTATCCAAATGTGGAAAGGACAATGTAAAACTATTGCTCCGTTTAATCTCAGGGTAAGTTAGTTAGTAATAGTAGATATACACAATTTAGGAGTTTTGGAACTATTTGGAAACAATACCTGTAATAATCCTTTTTTGCATTTCAGTTGACGATTGGAAAAACGCCCACCAGATATGCCATATTAGCAGGGACTGATGACAGGATAACGGATGCCAAAAAGAAACTCTGTGATTTAGTCAACGGCCGTCAGTTGGAAATGTGGAAACTAGTCCCTGAAAATTTGCTCCTTGCCGAGTCCCGTCAGTCGCGAATAACCAGTGTATTCCAAGATGGCCAGCGTGTTAAGGGTACCTTTATATCTAGGCCAGTGTATGCCTATGAAGTTTGCACTCCGCCCACAGATGAAAATGGAAGGAATGAGAGTCATGAAGAGGACGAGCAGATAAAGAGAATTCTGACTTCAAGTAAGAATCAAAATCCTCCACCAGTGAATAGCAGTACTGGGGCATCATTTCTGAGACCGTCTTCAGCAGACTCAAGTAGACCAAGTCACTCTCGACAAGGCAGCGACTCCAGCAGTGGAAGTCATAATGGAATGATGCATTTCAATAATAACAATATTAACGAGGGTGGTCACTTGAAAGATCACTTCCTGATAGCCGTTCATCGGAAAGTAATGCGTCAAGAGAGCTACTTCTTGGCGTCTCAGAAATCTCACCCAGTTCTGTTCGGTACTCCCATTGTCATTCCAGTCACAGAGGGTATTACACACTTAGAACTGTACAAGAGGGTGTGGTCGATGGTGGCTAGATTATTGAGTCCACTTCCACCTGTTGAAGGACCCAACATATACAATCATGCACTAGATTGGTAAATAATTAGTACTTGGAATTTTTATAATTTAAAAATGCGTTTATTTTAGATGAATTTAAGTGGCATTTTTGTATAAATTTAACAATTTCTGTTGTAGTGATGACAGTCTTGGATATGAGTATCCATTTGTTCTGCGGATTATTTCAAGAGAAGCAGAATGGAAGTGTGGCCTGTGTTGTTGGTGGAATTTTTGTCGAGGATGCACAATCATGTGTTCGGAGAATCAAACGTTGGAAAAGCTTAATTCAGCTACAACTTGCATTGCCATAGACTGGGACCCAACAGCACTTCATTTACGCTACCAAACAACTCAGGAGCTAGAGAATGTTGAAGACTCAAGTGTGCCGGAAAGCTCGAAAAAACTTTCGGAAAGCGTTCCGCTCACTACCTGTCTCGACTCATTTACCAAAGAGGAGGAGCTGAGTGACGAAGAGAAGTACCTCTGTTCCAAGTGTGGATCTCATCAGTTGGCAACAAAAAAGCTGCAAATTTGGCGACTTCCACCTGTTCTGATTGTTCATTTGAAACGGTTTCAGCCCGTTCAAGGGAGATGGATCAAAAGCCATAAAGTCGTCAATTTCCCGTTTAGAGACTTTTTTCCAAACAAGTACTTGGCCGAGGTGCCACAAAGGACTGTTGAAGCGGCGGGTGCGGGCGATTCTGAAATCACAGTGACAGATAAAAACCTATTTCCACTACAAGACTTCCATCAGCATCGACTAAGGGATGAAGAAAATCCGTTTGATCTCAAGTACAAGCTTTATGCCATAGTGGTAAGGGTGCAGAGTTAAAGTTGAAGTTGAATTCCTGATTTCGATTAGTGTACATTTTCTATAATATTATTTCTTATCTTATTTCTATAATTGTAGTGCCATAATGGAATTATGGGAGGAGGTCATTACATTTCTTACGCTAAAGGTGCTAACGATAAATGGTATTGTTTCAACGACAGCAGCTGCAAGGTAAATTGGTTTCTAATTATGACTCATCTATCTGTCAATCACCATATACACTATAATGGATAACGAATTTTTTCGGACACTATGAATTTAGGAGGTTCATGAGGATCAAATTGAGACCAGCACGGCTTATATGCTATTTTACGAACGTGAAGGTTTGGACTATGAAGCATACTTACCTCGTATAGATCCAAGAGCCCAACCTGTTGTTAACGATGATGAGATGGAAGCTGAGGAAAGCGACTTGAAAAAACTGTGTTGTATGACGTAACGCCGGAAAATGTACTTATGAAAGGAATGAACCTTTCTAATATCTATTTGAAAGTACACAAGAGGAGCAAAATTTGATTAGATCGAATAGATTTGCAGATCGTGTCAGTCATACAATTTTAATCCTTAGTCATTGTGATTTACTATTATAAAGTTCTTGTTATATTTATACAAAACATGGGAGGTGGAGTGAATACATTTTGTGATCTGTTGAGTGGTTGGCATTATACTACCTATGTAGTTTGAAGAAAAGGTTGTTAATTGTACTTGATTCAGTTACAGAAATAAGAATTTTCGAAAGGAGCATTAGAAAAGTAACTGAAGACGTTACATGCAAGTAGTCTTGACAGTAGTTCTGAGCAATATATGCAACTAAGCTATGTAATGTATGCCTTTTTTTGTTTGTCATTCCTTTGTCCTTATTGTTTTGTTATTTCCAGTCTCCCAGTAGTGTTCCTTGTCAGCAGTACTGCAACCGCAACCATTCAAAGTTGTAAGATATAGATAAGTACGTTAATCCCTCCCACCAGTTCTATATTCAGGTGGTGTGGTGGTGTGTAGCTCTAATTATTGTTGCCTACTTATGTTACTATTTTGATAACATGATAACACGCTGTGTCGTACTGTGTGATAATATTTTAGAAATACTTAATACTTGTATGCCTACAATAAACGCTAGCGTAGGTAAATCTGTACTGCAAAATTAAATTGGTTTTAGTGCTTGCAAAGTTGACTTACGTACTATAGAGAGTAGTAGAATGTAGTGGTAAAAGTAGAACGTTTATTTTAAAAAATATTTGTTGCTCCATCCAAAAACATGAATTGTCATGTAAATGAAAATATTTAACAATGAGCTTTAAATCGTAGTCTGTTGTTGCCGTTTTTGTTATATTATTTAATAAATTAAAGAGTTAATTACTTGGTAGTGGTTACAATACATTGAAACTCCACTTGTAAGGGAATTTAGCGAAAAATGTCCCATATATGAAAGATACAAAGTGATTAGATAATAAAAAAATAATCATATTAAAATCAGAATTAAAATTATAACATTGTCCAGTATTTATTCTTCGCATTTACTGCTAAATGGTAAATGAAGGATGTTAAATTAAAATTCAAGGCATCTATAAATGTTCATTAAAAGAGAGCAAAAATAGATCGCCCACCAGGAGGAATCGAACCTCTGCGACTCGCATCGCCTACAGGTTTGAAGCCTGCACCCCGGACCACCGAGGCTCAGTTGGGCTATGGAAGATGGTTTTTCTGGCTAGTCTATAGTCAGGTGTTCAACGCTCACACTGGCTTTGCCATTGAATGCAATTTTTGTGCGGGCTGGCCAGATTTTGAAAAATTCTCTGCTGAATTTAATAAATCATCCTATGTAGTTTTAGAGAGAAAAAAATTATTTAGTGTGATTGTCATTTTACAGTGAATTAATATTTAGGAATCCTAGGAAGGAACAGTTAGGTCTACTGGTATTGATTAAATTCTTTGAGAATGGGAGAACTAGCTAGACCTGGAAATAGCCGATTGAAAATTTTAATGGTTTTGAAAAAAGAAAGAAAAGTAAAGTTTTAGGTCAAAAGTAGAGTAATTAAAGACGCAAACTACAAGTAAACTTGAATTAAATTTAGTAGTAATATAAATATCATTAACTGAAAGTGAAATGAACGTTGGCAGCCGACGGTGGTTCATTTTTGTAGTGGTTTTGTTGAGCCACACTGTGTCAATCAGAGGTGAAGTAGAGGGGGAGACTGAGGTAAAATTTATAATTTAGAACTGTTTAATAAAATTAATATTCCATATTAGTTATATTGGTATACGTTGGTGCTAATTATGTTTATTGTTAATATAGGGAGAAGACACGTCATCAACGAATGATGGATTAGAGGAAGTTTCCATTGAGGCCGTGGAATTCGAAGCTAATCAACCTAGCGGGTCCTTGTCCTACTTTGATCGAAATAGAAATGAAGAGACTGATAGCTACGATAGCTCGCTAACGAATTCATCATCTGCTCAACCAACAGATAATTCAACTGCTCTAGCTACAGTATATCCTGACATCTCTGATGGACTCTCAGATTCCAATAGTACCGCTAACGCAACTATGACAAATGGAACGACGCCAGCAGGAAGATATCTGCGCGTCAAAGTGTCCTGTTCCGAACTGGTTTACAATGGCAATTTAACAACTGACGAGTCCGGTTCAGTTGAGGTACTTATCAATATAAACACTAATTTTCCTTAATAGCATTATCATCTATTATTTATATAGCAATGTTAATTTTAATAATTATAAAATTCCAGATCGTAAACATGACGCATCTCATGCATGGAGTTCTGGTGACCAATCCTACTATTAAAACCAGATCCACTCCAAGTAACTGTACAGTCGTTATGTTTTACACTCACTGGTGCCCGTGGTCTGCTAAAGCCGCTCCACATTTCAACGCCCTTCCAAGAGCCTTTAAAAATATTCGATTTGCTGCAATTGATTCTTCCGTGCACACCGCTGTTAACACCTACTTTGGAATTCTCTCTGTCCCGACTGTTGTATTGTTTTACAATGGGAAGATATTGGCCAAGTTTAATGAGACGACCTTCAGTGTGAATCAATTTGCTGAGTTTATTGCTACATTTACAGGTAACAACATTTTGGTATATCATATACCAAAATGGCATATACCGTATATGTGATTACAACAATTTTTAGTTACAGAGTATTTTGATTTTTTAAATATTTATTCTTTTTTAAAACTATTTTGTAGATCAAAAGCCTGGTATTCGACTAAACGTAACTTCCATGGACTTTGTAGGTCCAATATCGTCTGTGGTCACTAAAGGCCACGATTGGTATCTCTACCTAGCATGGATATTCATTATTGTATGTGCAATTAAAAGTATTTCCAGAACTGCTGTCTGGCACCGCATGCTTGAACTCGTTCAAAACTCCTGGAGAGAAGCTGAGGCTGTTGCAAGTGTCCCACCCCCACCCCATCATTTCCACCAAGATTAATACCTATCCAAACAATGTAATGTCGTTAATGAGTTGCTCTCACTATTAGTGCTATTTTTGCTGTATAGTATAAATGAGGTTAGTACTATAATATTAGAAGCTAACTTTGGTGCACTTTATTGAGAAAAAAATCAATTTGGAATTCGATGGCGAAATTATATGCAATATGCGGATAAATACAAGGTTATTGAATAGTAACTGAACATTTTACAATGTAATCCAGAAAATTGAGAGTTTGAGGCCCAGAGAAGGGGGCTATGAAAGGTTTCGTTGTCTTAACTCCTTGTCGCCTCAGCAAACTATGTAAGATTTACGGTGGGCCTCAACCTCAAAATGCTAATTTTTTGAATCACTTGTTGTTGGCAACGTTTTCAATTTAATAATCTTGTGTAAATGGAATCTAGTCTCAATATATTTTCTGTATTCGAATTACAAAGTTGATTTGACAACCAATAACCATGTATATTGCTATATGTACTGTAGAACAGTTAGTAAACAATTTTTATACACAAATGTATCAAAAAATTGATAGAGTACGTCCGTAAACTAAAAAAAACAAAGTTTGTACATGTTATAGATCAACGTGTCTTTATGTGATGTCTAGTAATTAAGTATTAATTTTATCTAGCCGTAAGTTTACTGAAATGGAATAAAACTTTTTAAAAAAATCCTTTAAAAATAATTCATTAATTTTTATTTTCATATACACTACAATTGCTCAACAATTGCTCACATTTGTGGTGATCATCTATTAATTGTTTAATTACAACTGTCATCACTGCTACTTACACTACAAATAATTAACAAAAAATGTAGTGTAGTGATATAATTTTGGTGAGGCAAAAGGCAAGATATTTTTTTTGTCGTACTATACCCAATATAGCGAATAAATAATAGATGGCAGTAGTGAAGTAGTGCAGTGATTCACCTACACACAGTGAGGCTTTTTTTGTAGGTGCGCGTTGCCAATGGGAGGGAGTGAAGGAGGAAAAAACAGCGATTTTGTAAATGAGAAAAACAAAATTTTTTCTCTCCTTGGTGAGGGACATGTTAACCTTATGCATTTTCCACCTGTTTCAAATATTTTGCGTCTTTTTGTGCTTGGGGAATGTACATTACAAAAAGCTTCCACCAATTCAACGCAGAAACTCTGCTAGGTTTTTTTGCCTTCTGCCTTCCTGCCCCACTCTTCTTGCCAGTACTGCATTGCCTAACTCTGCCAAAGTTACCTACCACCACAGATCACAGCTTTGTGCGGTGTGCGTGTTCGTGCTCTATCTAGCTCAACTTTGTTGCTGTCTTTCAGGTTGACACATTTTCCAAAAAAAAGTGGATTGTCATGTTACGCACGGGTAAAATACAAAAAAATGTTATGAAATACAATTGTAATTCGATTAAAGTATATTTTAATGATTTGTTTTTTGTTAATGGTATAAAATATGTAACAGTCAGTCTAACATTTCGGGTGTACCATGTAATATTTATAAAAACCTTGTTCCAATTATTTTTGATTCTTTAAAATTTTAAAGTTAACTTTTTAGCACGTTTGTATATAAGAGAGTATAGATATAAGTACTACAGCGAAAATACTTAGGGAAGAGGATACAGTTGATATCGTAGCTCTGTCATTGCACAAACTTCTGTCTTTACAAACGCAAACTTCCCTCACGTAGCCATCCAGTGTTTTCTGGCGGTAACAGCCTTTTTCGATCCTGTTTCCGTTGTTTGAATTAGTTACGACGCCACAGAACCTTGTTTGGTTGGCAATTCTGTTTCCGCCTGGAATCGATTATCATTTTTAATATATATTAAGTTCATTAAAAAATTTTTAGCTATGAAATTGAATTGTTACATGCACATACTTCCTCTTGCGTAGTGTGTTAAAGTGACACATGCTTTATCCGCCATCATGCAATAAATATTCCATTGGTTGAGTCTTGATTTTGTTGTCAATTCTTCAAAGTCTGGAGGCCCTCGACTGTGGTCTTCAGCACCTGTTGTAAACGAATATAAAAATAAAATGAAAAATAGTTTACAATAAAAAAATAACAATATTAACTTACCTTCAGGAATTTCAGTGTACACTATAGGATCAAAGCAGGGAATGGTGTCATCTTCCCTGTGCTCCTTCAAGTATTTGCAAGTTGCGTTACTAGGAGCATCTCTTGGAATAGTTTCTTGATAGCCAGGCCAGGTAAACTGATAACAACACGACGCACCACTTCCAACCCTTGAACATAGTGTCCTAGTTGAGGATTCTGAGCGTGCTCCAGGATCATTTGAACCCCAACTATTCTCATCGTTCATTACTCCAATAGGACCATTTTTATTTTCAGCACCCGTCCCCACATTACTCTCTGTTTAGTGCCCAAAATAGCAGTAATTAGCGTACTGGTCTAGCATAACATATTTTTACTGAAAAATGTACAGAGTAGGTATAATACACTAACCACTACCACCAATTAAAATGGAAATCCGCGGGGTAACACCACCCACAGTATTTTCGTGACCTTCGTTTCCAAGAGATCCCTGCACACTCGCCAGTAAAATGGTGCATAAGACTGAATCGATAAAAATGTTGTTCTTCCATTTACAGGAATGCCTCATTTTAAACTTTTTAAATGAATAACTAGTCCGATAATTGTCAATGTATGAAGTATCCAGCAATATATATAATTTTTTAAAAAATTAATAACTGTCTACAAAAAATTGTTAAAACTGTCAACTACATTTGAGCTGTTTTGCTAATTTTCTCTTCCAATCGATAAAACACAAACAATTTAAATGATTAATTCCGTTGAACGACAATTGGGATTACAAAATCATAAAAATATGTACAAAATATACGTCACTGCTTTATCCTAATCTCTTATCCAGTATCCAATTCATAGGAAAAATGCACGAACAATTAAAAAACAGCAGCTCGATAAGCATTTTTTTCCATACGTAATGCACCGAAATAAGCAAAAAAAAAAGAAAAGTCACAACATCAAGATAAAGCATTCGATAAAGGAATTAATTTTTTTGTCACCTGTCTCATAATGCCCATTTAAAAGCTTTGTATTACATTTTGGCATATATTGCTAACCTACGAAGCGCTACAGTCTGACCCTGCCACTGCTTATCAAAGTCTCCTTATCAAGCCTAGGCCAGATTCAGATAACAAAAAAAAAATTCTCGTGAATCATCAACAACGCTCATTCTATCCGTGAGCCGGAGCCGTGAGGCCAGCCTGGCCGAGGAAAAAGAGGAAAAAGCAGGTTTTTACAAAAAAAAATTCTCGTGAATCATCAACAACGCTCATTCTATCCGTGAGCCGGAGCCGTGAGGCCAGCCTGGCCGAGGAAAAAGAGGAAAAAGCAGGTTTTCCTAAACTTGCTAGCTTGTAGCGTAGCACAGTTCTCATTTCTCACTCCATTTGCTGCTGTTTTGCTGCGCTTTGCCGAAGCTGGCTGCTACGAAGAGAAGGGGGAAAGCAGGCAGAAGAGGCAAAAAGAGGCGAAGTAAAGTGCCAATGGAGGCACGCCATCGCAAGAAAACCCCACCGTCACTCATTTCTGTGGAGGATTTTGCGGGCTCTTTGCAAGGGTAAAGTAAACCACAAAACGCTTCCATTTCAAATCCTTCCCTCGACCTACTGCAGACTCCTTTGCTGCAGTTTGACTGCTTAGCGCAATATGCCAAGCTGAATTTTTTTTTCGAGGCAGCTTTACTATGTACTACTAATGCTACTGATGTTTCTTGTAGCTAATTGCTAATTTTAAAAAATAGTTAACTAACTGTAAATTACAAAAATTAATGTTTAAAAGTTAAAGGATTGGTTTTGCAAATGGTGGACATAAAGGAAAAATTATATGTTGACTACTGCAAGTACTGCAACAAGGAGAGGGGAATAGATGTAAAACGGAGATGATGATGATGATGATTGAGGCAAAAAGCGGAGAACAGAGAACAATGCGAGCGAAAGTTGCTCTTTTGTTTTGTTGCCCTTCGCATCGAATTTTTCTCGATGTTGCTACTGCTAGGCACTGTTTATGTTAGTTTACGGCGGGAAAACAAGTTTTAAAATGTTTAGTTTTCATTTCGTTCTTTTTTTTATCAAGTCATCCTCATTCGACACGTCCACGAAACCCACAACATCACCAGTTGGCTCATCATCAAAAACAAGTAAAGAAAGACATCGTTTCCATTGAATTCTTCAAGTCCTTCCAAAATCACTCACATTTCTGTTTACTCCCAAGCCCCAAAAGTGTGATATAATTATGATTCGATTTTTAATTTATTCTTGATAATTAGAAAATTTATTAGGCAAAAAAAAAATTTTCTGTAGTTTTGTTTAGGACTTGAAACTTACAAATTTTAAGTATTTTTTATTAAACTGCAAAATTTTTACTAAATTTTTAAGTGTTAATATATTGTGTTAATTTGGCCTTTTCTACACGGATCCTGAACAGGACGGATCTATTCTATACACGAGAGCGTTATTACTAAATTATAAACATGGTAAGCTTATATATTAGCAATTTGAGATTAAGTGGCTTATTGTGTAAAAATTTGAGCTTATTAATGAGATGTTTTTGACTGGGAACAGTTTGGTGTAGGGGGTGGATTCCATGGTTTATTCCATGACTTACCTCGACCTTTCATTGTCAACTATCGATGCTATTCTATCTCTATGTTCCCTGGGCATGATCGCCAGGAGGTGGAAAATGGAGGAAAAAGTAAGTCAAATGGAATGTTTAGTGTTAGTTAGTCAGTTTTTCTTATTTAAACAATTTTTTAAGAAAGTGTTTACTTTGAAAATTTTTTGCAGTCTTTCTGCCTCCTTCTGCACTTGAACATCTAACCAGATTAAATGTAGTGTACCCCATGCTTTTTAAACTGACCAATATTCCTGATAATCGCTACACTCACTGTGGGGTGTTGGAATTTGTGGCAGATGAAGGAAAAATGTATATACCATACTGGGTGAGTATTGATATTGTATTAAACATCAGAAGTAGTAAGTTCTAAGTATGTAATTTTATTAAAGTATGTTTGTAACTTTCAAACAGATGATGCGAAACTTAATGATAGATGAAGGGACTACGATTCAGGTTGAAAGTGCCACGCTACCTGTAGCCAGCTTTTCCAAGTTTGAGCCTCAGTCTGCTGAGTTCTTGGATATAACAAACCCAAAGGCTATGCTTGAAAATGCCCTTCGTAACTTTGCTTGCCTTACTGCTGGTGACATGATAGCAATTAGGTACAACGATAGAGTTTATGAGCTTCGAGTACTGGAAACACGACCAGGAGAAGCTGTCAGTATAATTGAGTGCGACATGGACGTATGTTTAATTTATAAATGACATTACTAATAATCTTTTTAGTGTAGACAGGCTTTTAGAGTGAGAACGTTTATATGTGGAATTTGTGTTTTGAGAAAGTTGACTAAAAAAATGTTTATGGTTCTTTTAGGTGGAATTCGCTAAACCTATCGATTATGTGGAGCCGGAGCCTATGCCTAAAAAAGAAGACGAAGAAAATGAGGAACCAGAAGAAGCAGAAGTATGTGATAATGATTTTATTCCGTTCCTTGGTAGTGGAAACCGGTAAGTATTTTGTTTCTTGTCAGTCATTGCCAAATTGCCATTGCCAGTAAACTATCATTTTATTTTATCATAATTTGATGGGAAATTCAAAAATTCATTCCAGCCTTGACGGGAAAACGGTTCCATGTGCATCTTCCAGCTTGTCACAGCTCTCTAACCTTAGACGGGGGACACCAGATTATGATTTTCGTATTGGACAACTTAATTTTGCACGCAATATTAAATTTAATTCAAATAACGGCGACGCAAAAGGTGACAAGGGATTCAAACCATTTGGAGGTTCAGGGACAGCCCTGAAGTCAAAATCATCAAAGAGTTAAGTGAACCTTTGCAGGAGCAACGAAACAAATATACGTAAACACAATAGGCATTTCTATAATTCAAACATCCTATGATTAAATTTTAGTTAACAAAGTAAGGTATATCGATTTCTCAATGGGTGATACGATGCTGCAAATTTACTTTAGTTGCTACTTGTTAGCAAATATTTTTATACAAAGAAACTGTCAAGCTTAGGATCGACACAAAAATGTACTCATTGATAATAATTTAAATGCTTGTCTTTTGGCAGTTTCTTTGTACAGTTTGGCGATTATAAATTGAAGATAAAATATTCTCGATATCCTGCTAGTCAAACTCAAAATGAAATTTGTACAATAATGCACACATCTATGTAAAATTAACCAAAGTAGGCGTTAAGAAATGGGGCAGCTTGCGTTT
This sequence comes from Acrocyrtus sp. NNG-2020, assembly GCA_027744115.1. Taxonomy (NCBI): domain Eukaryota; kingdom Metazoa; phylum Arthropoda; class Collembola; order Entomobryomorpha; family Entomobryidae; genus Acrocyrtus; species Acrocyrtus sp. NNG-2020. The sequence goes on along the minus strand of JAHZND010003735.1, from coordinate 12,236 downwards.
TGTAGAAATAATGCAATACACATTAACTCATAGGGTAAGTATAATAGTATTAGAATAACTGAGCTAGTTAGTAACTACTGACAAATCTTTGCCTGAGTAGGAGCATCAGAACAAGTTCGAACGATTTCAAGTACCTGTACAATGGAATAAGATCAGTGGCTTTTTGGGAACTGCTGGGCGGGCCCTAGTGGAAAATGTTTCCTGAGTCCGTTTCCTGAACTAGTACAGTTTCCGTATTTCGTTTTCCTTATTTCTAAAGTAGAGGAGCGAAAATTCTTCATTAGCAATTCTGATCATTTGTATTAGTTGATTTTAGAATCATAGAAATCCTAACTTTAGAATTACAGTCCTTCAGTTGTTTTAGTTAAGCGACGCTTTCTTTCTTCAGGTTTATCCCATTCAAGCCCCGTGCACACATGTTAGTACGATACTTGGGAAGTGCCGAAGTGGGATGAAAAAATATCTGTGTGCGATAATCTGTGTAGGAGATTACGCAGCTGGGCTATCCCATTTAAACATAGCAAGTTTACTTTCACCAGTAGTCAATTGTACTTTATTCTTATAACAGCTCCCTCAACAAAGACAGCTTACACTGTAAGACAAGACATGAAATAGTAGCAAGTAGCATCATGTATTATCCAAATTTGTCAAATTTGTCTTCATTGAAAAAGAGAGGGATCATAAATTTCACATAAAGGTAAATTGTTTCTACTCCCTCTCACTTATTTATACATTAAAATACTCAGCTTAATTCATTTTTAACCCCGCAATTATTTTAGTCTAAAATATAAAAATGTAAAAACTATAAACAGTACAAGTTGTGCCTCTGTCAGCTATCCTTCATGGATATTGATTCTGTGGTAATGAACTAAGTTCCCATTTTAACCAAAACTAAGCTCCGCACATTACAATATTTTAAAAACTATTATAATTAATAATGCATTCAAATTGACTGCCGCCTTTCCATGTTGTATGTCAAACATAATCTGATGCTACCGCTCCTAAACCTTTGTAATATTTGAAATTAAACCTCACATTAGCATGTAAGATGTAGTGTAAGATTTATGAAATAGGTGTTTAATAATGTAAATATATATTAGTCCTTAATTTCGCAGTAACAAATACATATGGTATGAATATTTTTAGAAAAGCAATAAGTTTTAATAGCGCAAAAACTTCAGAATCATCGCTGAGATACAATTTGAATTTAAAAAATTAGATAAACTTCGTCATTTTTATAGTGTGATTGGTTTTACGCAATAAACTTGAATTCGCAAATGTACTATTTAAAAAAAAACAGTTTGTAGCCTTCCGTTTCAATCAACACTTTAAAGTAGTTTTTGCACAATACAAGACCAAACTAGTGTAGTTTAACAACGTCTTCGAACCGTTTGTTGATAGTCGCCAGCTAGAATCAAATGTGTTTAAAACTACTTGTAAGCTGAAATATGAGTCAATACAAAGCGTGTGGAAAACTTCATATATAGATAGCAAAATGATAACTTAAGTCAAAATAATGTTGAAGAAATAAAAAAGTATTTAAAAAGAAGAATTTACACGCATAGTTGTAATTACGCTTTATTATTCGGCAATGCGCTGTCATTCTGCCCTCTTACTAAAAAGTACTTTCTTATGTAAAATGAAACATTTTATTTTGTAAATAGCAAAAAAAAATTATAAAGTAGTAGCAAGAAATTCAGGTCATTTCCTTTGTTCGTTGTAGATTGCAACTCTCGATCATAATAATTTTACTGCAGCCATGGGTCAAGCACTAATCATTGCGTAATGAGAGAAATGTAACTGAACAGCCTGCTCATTATATACAGTAGTAGACTTTGGTGTCACGCTAACGCCGCAAAGTTGCTTATACTCTATATCTTGCTCGGTTGAATTATCTCTTGTCGTGCATCGTAAAACTAATTCTCCATTAAAATATCAAGACGAACACGTTCGCAAAGTTGTTAGTGCCTACTTACCTAATGACTGGATGACCTTTCCAGCACCAGCGTTCCATCTTGTTTTGTTACTCTCCTTGCTTTCATAAATCTCTCAAATACTTTCCGGAGAGACCATGATCACTTGATGTGAAATCAAACCAGAGTGCAATGATCTTTTAATAACAAAAAACAAAAAAAAATAAATTTGATTGTTCATAAAACCTGGAATTTCCTAGTTTGAATTCTGCTGTACGAAAAAACTTATTTAAATGGACCAAAAGGTTAAAGAAACAGTTAAAATGACGATTAGATAATAGGGGAAAGATTCCTGCATTTTTTAAAAAAAAAGTTGGGCATCTTTTGGTAGAGTCTTCTTCAATTTAAAATGAGACCCTTTTTTCATCGGAACAAAGTGAGGCACTGTACAGAGCTTAAAGTTTATTTAATGCTCTTGTACTATATAAAAGCTTGTGCAATTCCAGGAACGTACACATTTCAATTTACATGCTTCAACTGAGAGCACTTTGTAAATAATAAAATTTAAAAAAGAAATAAGTTTTGTGCGTTCAGTTTCGGTGGAAATAGATTAAAAAATGGATTCTAAATTACTCAGCATACTATTAGTGGGCTTGATCGGTTGTATCTACGCTGGAGTAGATGCTGGTCCGGCCTACCCTCAGCACCATTTTGACTCCTGGGATGATCCAACACCACCTCTTCAACCTATTAGAAGACCTACCAGTGCACCAAAGGCCCTTCAGGTTAATTCAAGCTCGTTATAATACAAAATTACAGCGACAACTGTTTTAAATCTTAAAGAAGAAATATGGGGCATCGTGTGACATCCTTGAAAATATTTCGGTTTACAGGGTCTCGATCGTCAGCAATTTGATGAGCTGGACAAGCAGACGCAGGTAGATTTGGTGAGTCAAAATTTAAGCCCAAAACTAAAATTAAAACTCGAACTCGAGCACATATCGAATGAATGGACTTTTAAGAAAGTAGTACTTGAATGTAATCATTGCAGAAAGTTTTGAGTCACGTGGAGACCGAGCTAAATCTAATTTTCAGCTGCTACATTAGACTGACTTGTCCAAGAATGAGAAGTGCAAAGGTTCTTTCGGAGTGCGATAAAATCAAAGACTGGCCACTTTATCACCAAGTCATGAAAATGGCTGGTATTAGAAGATATCCTTATCAGAGCTATGCGCCTAATCAAAGCGCCCGTATTCCCATTACCGAGGCAACAGTGGACATTTACCAAAATAGATTACCAAGTAATGGTGAAATCGTAGACGAGCAGGAGGAAAATGAAAATTATGATAACAATGTTGAAGGCACCGAGACTAGGTACCCGATTAACCAAAGAAGAACTCGCCGGGGATACAAACATCATCATTAGTAGCATCATTTCAGAGAAACCAGAGGAAAAAAGGAGTACAGTACAAGAGAATAAGGCAATGACGCTAACCCATACACTGCCATTAATTCGGAATTTCATTTGACTTAATTGTTCTCATGCTGATTTATTCGTATACGCTCAATCATGTTATAACTAAAATTTATAAAACAACCATGTCAGAATGAGTTAATTTTAATAAAAACTACAGCAGTTTGAAATTAAATGCCATATTTCTACGCTTCTTTTTACTTCTATATATCATTCCAAATTGTGCAGAAAAGAAAAGTACTCTTTTTCTCCCATGCTTTACAAAATGAGTAATAAATAAAAATTAAAGAAAAGGTGAGAAGAGGACATAATTGTGCATTATGGTCAAGATTAACGAATATGTTACTGCAGGCCATGTAATTGAATTTATGAGATTTTATTGCCACTTTGGTCTCGTGTAACTAGAAAACTAACATATAAATGTCTTTGCATCTACATCAATGTGCAGATGTTGAGTTTCAATTTTATTTCAATAACAATGAAAATTACCACAATTTTGCTTGCAAATCAGTTAAATATTGTGATTACATCATAAGATAAAATTAAATATTCATTAAATATTTCACTACTCAGCTTTACCGACATTTCAGAACACTTTCGATAATAAGAGATTAAGAAAAAGAGCACAGGCTCTACTCAGCGACTGCTGTAACTTGAATTTGGTTTTCAATTTGGTTTCAATTTTCGACAATTTTATACTCGGCTTATATGTAATCCAGCTACACTCTTTACTTTTCATATGTGAATGAAAACCCTCCCTTATTTTCAGATTCAATCCATTCATTAAACTGGGCGTTGTCTTCTTTAGATAGGTAGTTCCTCCAATCTCCAACTTTTCCCTTCCTCATGAACTTCTCTTCGTTTTTGTTGCGGAACCCAATCTCATCCCAGTGTTCGTAGTTGACTGATGCATTCTTTGACATGTTTTCAAAGCTGGTATGAGCAACCAACTTTCTGATTTCCTCAGGACTTAAATGTTTTCCCAAGAAATGTGCGATTTTCTAAGCACGACAAATTTGAAGACAAAGATTTGTTTTTACTTTCGAATATGACTACTCACTATAAAACAAAAAAACAAGCTACCTCTATTATTTCAGCCGGATCTTTGGATAAGTCCTCATAAGTTAAGAGCAAGACGTTTGGATCATTCTTATGCTTATTGTAGCTTTCCACGTGGTCAAAGAATGGAGAGTAAGGTACTGTAAAAATTATGAACGTAGTAAATTAGAATGAATTGAATTATTTTTGGTCAATTTAGCAATAATAATTATAAATTACACTCATTTCTCTGAAATTTTCCAAGGAAGTCGCGGAAGTCACCCACAAAGTTGGACATTACAAACATTCGAGAAAAATGATAGTATGAAACAACAACGTCCTTTGGATTTCTGGCAATATAAATAATTTTCGCATTGTTCGCGGACTTTGGTAGAAAGTCAAATGGTAAGTGCGTTTTAATGTATCTTGGAGACGGTGTCTTCTGAATAGTCGACAGACCCGGGTAAGGATACTCAAGAAATGGGAATCTAGTCTCCAAAACTTGAGTGTTCGCTGCCTTGAAATCCAAGTTGTTGCCGATTAAGTAAACTATTTCTTGGACCCAAGTGGTTCCTGTAGTAAACATTTTATTTCAGTACATATTTTAGCTCATCTTTGCATTCCTATTGATATAACTTACTCCTTTCAGTTTTCAACTTACCAGCCTTTGGGTAGCTAGCAACAATAACATCATTATCCTTCAATTTGAGATCACTAATTTTTGTAATGGTTCCATCCTTCACGATTGATGCTGGAAGAACAACCTTAGCTTGAGACACGGGCAGCTCATATTGGCAAAAAAGTCGTTCAGATCCCTTAAAGAGGCCATCATCAGTAATAAATTTTGCATTCATGATGTTAACTGCAACTTCCTCTCTCTTTCCACGACGAGCGTACCCCACAAATCCCAATACACCAACAAACATTCCAGTTGACAAAATTTTTTTAATTCGCCGGTAACGGAGTGCCTGCTGTTCAGCATTTCTTTCATACTCCTCGTTTTTTTCTTCATCGTAGTCTCCACCATCAAACTTTTCTGGTGCCGTCTGCCCTTCCGGACCAACATCGGTAGGTTTTGGTGCAGCTGACGTAGATAATTTCAAAGTTGAAGACCTGAAGTAGGAAATAGAATAGATGCCAGATTTAATGATTTGAAGCTAAATGATCTTATCTAAAATACTATAAAATTAAATTGGATATTTACGATGGTAGCTTCCTCTTCAGTAACTGTGGCTTCACTTGATTCCAATGAAATCCGTCCCTCACCATTCTCCTACACACACTGAACCTGAATTGTAATGAAAGTCAAAGTCATCAACACTGCAAACAAAATTAGATAATCAATAGTAATGCATTATCCTTACGGTAATATCCAAGACATTGCACTGAAACCGACAACCGGCCTCACACAGGCTTTCCAATTATTCCCTAAAAGAGCGGATCCGAACTAAAACTAAATCAAATAAACAAAATTAGAACATTAATACATTTAACATTTTACTATCTCTGTCTTTTCTATTTTGGTGACAAACTTACAACTTAAAATATACTTGATCATATGAGTTAATTTCTTTTGTTACAAAGACAATCACCCATCGAAGGTTAATGACACGACTATGTAGTACATATCAGCTGATTAAGCGTGCTGCCATACCCAAGCTAAAAATCCAGTAATATAGTCATGTTCAGTTACTAACCTTATGAAATCGCAACTTACTTGCCAGACTTATTGTTAACTTGTTAGAACTTTATTTTCAACACAACTAGAACTTTTTGCACTAAATTTCTATCCCCAAATATACGAATGACAGCAAGACGGTGGTGCAAATATATCAACGGCCAGGTCAGCCTCCGCAAAATACATCACTAATAGCACCTACCGCTAACCTAAATTCCTGCTACAAACTGGCAAATCTCACACGAGTCGGAAACTCGGAAGCCCAAAAGTAAACAAAACTTTCACACTCACGCACAAGCAGGCTCTAAGCACCACCTGATTTCCAGATGCTGTTGGCAAACACCCAAAATGTGGGGCAACTTGAGTAGCACGGAACACTTTGTTGTTTCCTGGTGTAATATGTAATAGGGATAATTATTCACAAAAATATTTTAACGATTTAAGTACTAACTGTGCTTTTAGCTAAACTTTGTAAGTTTAAGAAATGATACAAAGTGAATATGAATAGGTACTTTAAAAAAAACTCAAGAATCTACTTATTTGCATGAATGCACTGACTGCAGTGGCTGATTAGGTGGCTAGAGAAAATGGCTCAAGTGTAGGAACGGTGGGGAGGAATGAACTAGAAATGTGAGTGCGGAACTAGAATTTTTTTTATATCATACATAGCAGCATTGAAGAATATTTTTCATTTTTTTTAAATTCACTGTCATAATCATAATCTATTTGCCCATTGCACACATAAAGCTTCTCACATTTTTTTTAGTAATCTCTATTTAGCCGTCAGTGCAGTACTAGAAAAGTAGGTAATCTGTAAAATAGCTCCAATTGAAACGCACAAAAAATGGCTGGAGTGGTAGTAGTGGTATGTAAAGGTGGAGGTGAAGTGATGATGAAACTCGCAACCTTATCTTGTCGCATTGCACTGTCTGGTACTCAGCTTACAAGGAAGACCGAAAGTCTTCAAAAGCTCCGTACTCACTTTTAACAGTTCAAGTCCAGTGAACCCACCTTGTCTTCTATTGGAGACGCTAAGAGTGACAAATTGTACGTTGCGATAAAAAATTAGGCTTCTGCCAGTCTAAAGTCAGTACGGCTGGAGCAGTCTTGAAGTAAGCATCATTCAAGAGGCAGTAGTCTACAGTAGCCTTTTTTATTATTTTAAAGAAAAGTAGTAGTAAGTATAGCAGCAAAATGAGTTACAATTTGCCACCACCTACTGGAGATCCTGGGGTTGACCACGGCCCAGGTTTAGGGGGGCTTGGTCCTGGGTTAGGAGGATTTCCAGGTATTTTTCCAGGGTTTGGAAAGTCCTTTAATTTTGATGTGGGTGGGGGATTTGGTTTCCCTGGCCTTTTTGGAGGAGGATTCCCAGGTTGGGGTGGACCATATCTCCCTGTCACTCCTCTTGGAAGCTTGTGGGGATTTAAAGGTACTAAAAATTATCTACCTATTCGTTATTTTATTGTGACCAATTAGAACTTTTGAAGCAATATGCTCATTGATTTTAACTATTTATTATATGTGTAGGTGATCTCATTGTCCCTATTGTTGCAATTGGTGTGGCTCTCTTCATCCTTCTACTTATTGTCCTCGCGGTTAAATATGCTCTGGCTTGGAAGCTTCAAGTTTTGGATGATTTAGCTGGCCCGAAAGGGAGAAGAGACATTGGTCAAGCACCCGCAGAACATCTGGAAACGGACAATCTCAACAGGCTAACTGATATCGTAGCCGCAGCGATATACTCGGAGGGATGTAGCAGACGGATTCTTTGCGAAATCGGTGCCTATGCGAGGGAGGGAAGACAATATCCTAGTCTGATTAGGTAAAAAAATTATATTTTGCGCTAAATGCGAACTTTTTCAAACTTCACTGACTTTTACAATCGTACATCTACTAACTACTTATTATTAAAATGTTAATTCCAGATTGATGGAGCTTGTCGTTCCGGAAGAATATCATCAGTCCTTCGTAATTGTGAGACAGTCTGCAGAGGGAAAATTCGACTGCGCCATGAACTATCCTTGTGGAAATAGCAATCAAACTGCACCAGGCCAACCTGACCCATCCCACAACGAGATTGATGGAGCAGATAAAATTCAGCCAGTCAAACTGCCTACCAGTAACCAAACGACCCCTGCATTCTTACCAGTGACTGCTGCCAACGCTGTGAACAATAATATCCCAGGAGCAACTCCAGCCCCAACCGCATTTGGGAAGTTTAAGCGAGCCATATTTAACTAATTTTAGTCATATTTTTCAAGTGATACTTTTTCCTTTTAATTCGAATATAATACACTCTATAAGATTTTAATTTTTGAGGTTTGATTCACGTATAGTAAGTGCTAAGCACATTATTCCTAAGATAAAAATAACACTTAACGCAATTTGAAAAAAAAATCGTGCTCCAGATGAAACCGATGAATACAGGTACCTAATAAATAAATGCGTATCCTAGCTTACTAAATTTGCCAATTTTGAGCTTCCTGCTTCATTTCATAACCTCAGCTTCTCAAAATCTCAACTTCCATAAAAATTGATGGACCAACACACATAAATCATCTTTGCATAGATGTAGCTTCATCATCTATGGCTACCCCTGGCATATACATCCATTGAATTTTTAGGTACTCTTGCATATAAAAGCTGACTTCATGGAAGTTTGTCTTCTGTAGATGAAACATTCACCTTAAATTACAGATGAGGCAAGCTGTGAAGAAATCTATAAATGGAAAATCATTTTTCGATAGTGCCTTCATTGTTCATTTGAGGTCATTGGCAGCGACAACAACTCAAATTCTTTGCCATAAAAAAGACGGAAAAAGAGAACAAAGTTTTTGTGAAGGTTATTTTGCCTAATTGGTCATGTGTGCAAAGGAGAAACAATATGAAAACAGTGAGGGTGGAAAAGATGGTGAAAATGATGAATTTCTATGCAACTTCAGACGATGCATACCTATATGCAAGTTAAAAAGTGAATATTTGTGCACCAGAGTTAAGTAAAACAATGACATAAGCCATAAAAAATATGATTTGAGAACAATTTGTTTTTTTTGCTGCAGGCTCCGATCCATGAAAATACCTATGCTTTATTTCCTACTCTCCTTTATATTTAAATTAACATACTAAGTAATCACCAGTACATCATCATCACAATACGTTTATGGGAGATATAACATTTATCAGTAAATTACCATCATCAAAATTCCTTTTCTTTAAGCTGAAAACATTCAATGTATTTTTACATTTTACCACAACCAAACACATATAATATCAGTTAAACTTGGTTGGCTAATCTCTTTGAAAAAAATCCCTATTTAGTATATATCACCTCAAAACAAGCATTTTAGGTAGTTAACTTACACGAAAATTATTGGAATACGGACACAATGTGAATTGAAAAAAACGAAGAAAAAAATTTGACAGTAAAATGGATTGTATTGTAGCATACATAACGGCTCAACAAGAAAATTTGCCGCCCCTCATATTTTTAGAAATAATTTGATCAACTATTTTTTTTACAGATTATACTCCTTTACATGAGCAAATACACAAAATAATTACTGTTATCTTTGAATCCGTTATACTTTTTTGGAGGTAGTTTTAGTTGATTCGTTGCCGTCTTTGGTTACCGCCGCGATAATAGTAGTTGGGAGACATCCAGTTGCTGCCACCAGATCCGTAATGGATGTGTACGTTTGGCATCCGAAAACCACCGCGACGATCTGACCTCCTCGGATTTCGGTTACCACCATTGTCGTTGGGATTGAGGGTAAGTCCAAATGTTTCTGCATTCAACTTCCGTTCTGCTTTCCAGTCGACCCGTGGGACGTTTCTAAAATGGTTAATTGAGATAGATAGTTTAATTTAAAATACTGGACGTAGTACAACAAGCAAAAATTTAGGAATGAAACAGTAATTTTGCACGTACGTACCCTTTGCTCCGTTCTAATGCTTCACAGCTAATGCTATCAAAAAAGTTGTCCTTTTTGTAAAAAATCCGAGTTTCCTTATTTTCCTGCTCATCCTTCTCCTTCTGAGCGTCGTCCGAAGTACTGGCCTCTGCATTTTCATCATCTGTCGAAAACAGAAATAATTGTATTGTAATTCCGATCCTAATAAATTCTATAAATTAATATAATAATTAATCAATATAGGTAGGCTTACCCAATTTTGCTTTCGATAGTTGAGAGAGTAGTTCTTCATTTGCCTTTTCGAAATCATAGTCCCCGTCAAAAGACATTTTGGGTGGAAATACTCCGGCGCTCATTCCTCTAGGCCGAAATGGAGACCGATTTCCTCCGCCACCTGGTTGACGTCCGCCTCGACGCTGTGGTTGTCCAAAGTTTCCACCCCTATTGGGTGTAGTCATGCGACCACGCTGTGGCTGAAACTGTCCACCATTCTCTCTAAGAATGAAGCCTCCTTGTCGAAAATTTCTTAATTAAGACACAAAAAATTCGTAATTAGAAAAAATTAGCATTTGAGAATATGAAAAAAATTCTATGAAAAAATCTATGTATTTCCACCTACCCCCCATAGTTATTTCTGCCACCTTGCTGCCCAAAGTTTTGCCTTCCAGGAGTTCCACCTCCTCCCATCATGTGTCTATTCTGGCGTCCATTTGATGGACCCTGCTCAGGTTGATACTGGCCTGACCTGCGTTGGGGACTGCCACCACCATTATTATACATCGGTGGTCCAGGTCGTCCTTTAAACAAAGAGTCAAACAAATCTATTTTTCAATTTTAAAGGGTTACTTCAACCTGAATTTTTAAAATATTTTTAAAATACTGTACTTATGAACTTACTATTATTTGGTCTCATACGGCCTCCACCTTCAGAATGATTCCCGTAAACTATATGCCCATGCGCACCTGAGTGCTGCAATAATAAAAATTAAATCTGTACACCTTCATACTTACTATTGTTAAAATTATAATACTTTTCTCTAAATTCACTTTTCTAAAACTTACCGAAAAATCAACAATTGCTGGATCCGCAGGGACCATTGCGGCCATTGCAACGTTAGCAGCAGCATGTTTTGGTGGCTCAACTACATCAATAACTTTAATATCGGCACCCCTGAAAATAATGTATTCGTAGACGTCATCTCGTGGTGGAACCGGCCGTTCAGTTGGACGATCCTCCGTCCCAAAAGAGCGTACTGTTAATTAACGTAAGCAAACATAAGTTTTACTTGTGAAGAATAAAGTCTCTTTTACAAGGTCAGTTAAACTTTAATAGTGACTCACCTTTCGCTAGAGAAATAGTAGCTTCAGAAAGGTCTAAGGCATACAAGATCCCTTCGTACCTAATTTCAGACTTGCTTATGAGACTTATACGACTCCCCAGAAACTGATTCTGGGAAAATGCGGACGCCATTTCTTCGACAGTTAGCACCAGATTTGCACAGCAATTATTTCTATAAAGATCCCGCAACACTTTCTAGCAAGTAGACTTTTTCTAGTCTTGAAAACGCCACCTCTCCTGAAGAGAACCAAGAAGGTACTAGGACTAAAAAATATCCGCCTTATCGCTACCAGAAAACTTTTATCTACTGCCCCCTCTAAAAAATGTGGACAAATGACTCCACTTCACCTTTCAAGGTTGCTTTTATAACCTCGGAAGACTTCCAAATGTAAATTTTATAGCAGTCTAAGCTTCCTGGGATTGGGATTATGCCCGAAAATAAGAAAAAAAGGTAGTTTGCAGTAGCCTACTAAAGTGACAAGAGAGGCTACTAAATGTAATGGCTGCAGTTATTGTCATCTAGCAACTAAGTGAGTTTATCCAAACGAGTCACCAATTCATATATTCCGTGAAAAGGAAGAAATAGTGGGTGTCTGTGAAGACTACCCACCAACAACAAAAACCTCTCACCTTTCTAAAACTATTTTCTACTTAAAATTGTATGACGAGGATTGATCGTAATGACATGCCATGAATTTTTCCAGTGCTTATCCCTGATATGCTGATCACTTCCATATTCACCCACCTTCAACCTTATAGCTGTTCATTTTTTTGCACTACTCTTGACGGTATAAACCTCATAAATATAACATCATTCATCTTTATTTAGGTTTTAGGTAGTTGCAGTTACTATCTGCGTATACCCAATTATTCAAATCAG
>JAHZND010003733.1:0-23616 GCA_027744115.1 Acrocyrtus sp. NNG-2020 | reverse complement strand
ATAGTAGGTAGTAGGCACTCTCATTTTGTAGGAAAGAATAGTAAAGCCGAAAAGCTACTAGCTGCCCCTGTTATAACAGTGGCAAACATTTTAATTAGTTCTGAAAAAATGACGATAATAGTCACAAAATTGAACCAAGAAAGTCGGCTTTGCTTATTCTCAGAATTTTATTAGCCTTTATGCAGCATTTAAGTACCTATTCATTATTATTATTGGCGCTTTATTCAATTTAGCGACATCTGTGTCTACTCCTTGCTTTTTAAAAACAGTTAAAGTTTCTACACTCAAATTAAATCGTAATTCTCAAGGAGAATAGAATATATATATTTTTTGGTAATTCTATGTATTTTTTGTCATTTTGGTGATTGTGTGAGATGCTAGCATTGACAATTCCAATTTGGCATGCCGTCGGTGACATTTCCTCCACTAGTTATTTATTTAGGGATCTCAAAATGATATTTATTTCAGAGCAGAGCAACTAGAGCAAGTGAAGCTGTATGTATGCTATGTATGCTACATCAATAAAGGCTATTAGGTCATCTCATCACTGATTAGGCATTTCGCCTACGGAAAGGGACTAAAGGGAGGAAAAATGAAAAAATTCAATCGGTTTGCACCAAAAGGCTAAGCCATTTAACCTGTTAGAATTAAAGGGATGGGATGGAAGATAGCTTTTCAGCCGTTAAATTGTGATAAAAGCAGTGTGTAATACTATTCATACATATCTCTCAACTTGTCTCGAGATTCGAGATCGGAAAATTTTTATTACAAATTCATAATAATTGATAATTGTACTGTGCTAGCAGTGATTGAAAATACCCGATACATTGCATACAGCAATTTACTTTCGCTTTTCGTATGCAACTTTTATCTTTGTTTATCTTTACTATAATTCACGCTTACTGACGCTAAAAGTAGCTAGTTTTTAGTCCAATTCAAGCATTGTTCGTTTAGACTGACAGAAGGCTACATAGCGCAATGAGTTTTTGCAAGAGTTGCAAAAATGTCTACGTGGACTTTTTTTCGCCGCATATTGGCATTTACTTTTGCGACTGGTACAAATAGCATGATAGTGATAGAGATTTTTCCGTCGTCGTTCATCGCTCTTGAAGTCTCGAAAGTGTACCTGTGTAGCACTACTGTGCGTGATAAGGTGTACTTCACCAATAAGAAAGTATTACCTATGCTCCTATGCATTCCGTTTTGTCTCAAGCATTATCTAATTAAAAATGCACATGGCTGCATGGCTCAGTCAGATCAGAAGTCAAATGCATTTTGGGGCAGTATGGTTCAGTATACAAAAAAATGATAGCTAGGTCGTAAAAAGTACAAAAAGCAAAAAAAATCTATTATATTGCACTCCCAAATTCCGATGCACCAAGCTACTGTGTTATATGATTATGAATGTGAAAGGGCTAAGGAGTCAGGTAAAGCTGCATACCAAAATCTACTAGAGAAAGAATTCGAAGGTAATTAAATTGCAGGGTCTAGCCTAGCCGTTTTTTCTGTAAAGGTGAATATAGGTATTTCACCCAAATGTCATACAAAATGCCTTCCTCTTCATCCTATTTTAAATTTCTTTAAATGTGAGCAGTAGAGTACAAGCTTAACTTAAACCTAAAGCCCATATCGCCTCAAAAGACCTTCCCCGTTGTTACCGACATTTTTGCCTCAGAAGTGAATGTAGTTTTTCTAAACTTGTGTATGGCACCTTATTACATCTTCTTGCAGCGTGTACTTTTTACACTTATCAAATCAACGCCATAAAATCCTGTCTCTAACTAGTTAAAAGCATTCTTTCTATTCTACAATTTCTACTCTCTGATGCTTCCATATCATCACACATCATCACATTCATCACTGCAACTGCAAGTATGTAAATGTTCTTAAAAATCAAAAACCCTTTTACACTGCAAAACAGCATAAAATCAACACAACTAAAGCAACCCTTTTCATTTATTCGATATTTACTACGTGTAAGCTTCAACTTCAACTTTTTAGCCACACACAGCACCGGCATCATCATCATCACGATCATCACCATCATTGCCAACCACCTTCAAATAAACCCGTATGGTGTATGTATTACAAAAATGGTTCAAATGAAGCCCTAGCCCGTAAGAATGAAGAAACCGAGCAGGCAGGATAGGGTTAAACATATCCTTTCGCTGGCGACTGGCGATGTGGAATTAATGTGGATGGTAAACCATACGGATGAACGCGAAGAGATGAGATGGGATGGTAAGGTAGAAGAAGGCTTGATTTTTGTGTGGGCAGAGAACTGAGAAGTGGAGTTGGAGTTGACGTCTTGCCTACCCGTTCACACGTTGACAGTTTTCCCGTCTTCGTCATATCATCGTCACCAAAATAAAATTGCTTGATTGCCTATTCCCATTGTAAGCTTGCATTTATTCCACTGTGTAGCGAGTTCTCTGAGCCGTGAAGTGTGGTTTACTCGCCAACAGCAATTAACCGTATTGTCTTCCTTTCCACAGGGTAGAGGGGTATAGATTCGTGGATTATTTTTCTGCTTCAGGAGAAGGGCAGAATTTTACGGCAGCAGGATCCTTGCTACAGGTAAAAATATTGTGGCTTTGGCTGTCATATTTTTTTCGAATTTTTACTAAATATAGAGCTGAGTAGAGGTAGAGGATAGATTGTTACCTGATAGAGATAGTGTTGTTAGAAAATGTGGTGGTTATTGTAAGCTGCTTACTGTTTATTTTACCAAACATATTTTAGCTTAGATTCCGTCGGCGTGCTGTGATTACGGGAGCATAGTGTTTTCAGAGCGTTTCTCTCGACATTTCCTGATGGTGTGGGGGTTTAGTTAGGAGATAAAAAAAGAACTATTAACTTAACTGGCTTGAAATGTACTGTAGCTAATTAGTGGTTAAAGTTAGTTTCGGCTGCAGTTGGGCAAATATTGTTTAGTGAGAGATAGGGTGACTGGGAAAGAGGAAGAAAAAGTAGAGGGGCTAGTCCAGTAGGATATTGTTTCTGGCTTTTGGTTGTAATCTTTGTAGGTAGTTTATACTTGTTTATATTAAGGTAATGTGGAGTTAATAAAGATTGTACTATGTATTGGATTTTTTTGCAGGAATTAGGTGCTGTAGGTCACCATATTGCAGCTGGTGCGTTTCCCGATAAGGACGCTTGGGTCGTATTTTTGGCAGTGAAAGTAGCCGGTCTTCCTAAATCTTCCAATTTTTCAATATGGCGGTTAAACGAATAATCTTTATAGGTTTTTATTGTGTTGTATTGAACCATATGTTTTTGTGAAGCAATTTTCTAAACTATAAACTATGAAATGAAGCATCCGATATGTCGATAATGATTGTTGTTTGATATTTCCTATTTTAGATAACGTCACCAGTGGCGTCGATGTTCATTGCTTTACAGCACAACACTACTAGAAACCTCACAACTCCTCCGTTATCCTATGACGACATTCTCTATACCGCTGGATGGAAGGACTCATGCGTTGTGTTTTTCTATACGCTTATAGTGATTGTGATGCATGCACTTGTCCAAGAGTATGCCTTGGACAAAATTACTCGAAAACTCCATCTTAGCAAAATTCGCCACTCCAAATTTAATGATGCAGGTCAACTGTTGGCTTTTGCTCTGGTTTCGACCCTTTGGGGAGTTAATATCATTCTGAAGTATGTAATAATCTAGATCTAATTTGTAATTCGAATCAAAAATTATACCAAGTTTTAATGTTAATTCATATTTTGGTTCGAACTCTTTTAGAGAAAATTACTTGACTCATATTTCCTCGCTCTGGGAGGGTTACCCCCACTTAGAGATGTCCTTTGTTCTCAAATTCTACATGCTTACTCAAATTTCCTATTGGCTTCACTGGATTCCTGAAATTTACTTTTTGAGAATGAAACGCGATGAAGTTCCACAGAAGATGACAACATCAGCATTATACATCGCAGTTGTAGCCTTCGGTTATATGGCAAAGTATGTATTAGTAATTTGGTTGTTGTAACACGTATATTTTGTAGTGGATATTTTATGTTTTGTTTTAATTTTAGCAACTGTTAGCGTAATAGTTGTGTGATTGTGTGAATGTACTATCATGGACATATTTACTTTTATACGTACCGATGTGTATTTAACTCAGGTTTTGTGTTAATTTGTTAGCTTGACTCGCATTGGTACGGTGCTACTGGTTTTGCACTTCATCCCTCAAGTTCTTTTGAATTTTGGAAAACTGTGCCACTTTGCTGAAAAGGATCAAGCCGCAACATGGCTATTCCGTGCTGGAAACGTTATCTTTATCTTAGCGCGATTTCTATCAGTAATTTTTGCCGTTTTAACGTTTTGGTTTGGTCTGGAGCCATTTGCATCTCAGGCATTGAGGTACGAACTATTATATGGAATAAGAGTGCACTAGACTCTACTGACTGTAGGTATATTACAATGCTGTTCTTGTATATCATTGAGGCATTTTGTTAAATGACATCTTGATTTTTTAGGACTTTGGGTCTTGGATTTGTTGGAGGTCTGCAGTCTTACTTACTGTTCCAGTTCTGCATCTTCCACGTTAAGAGGCTGAGAAATGCCAATGCTGCGGTAGCACCGGTACCAAAATCACCGAAGAAATCAAAGAAAGCGGCAAAGGAAATGTCTGATCTCCCTGAAGTTGATCAAGACACCAGAAAACAGCAAGCGCTTAGCAAGAAAGTTAAGCAAAAGTAAATTTTGCAACCAACTATATCTGCCCTTCCCATATGGATACTACCGGCACTGAATTGACCTTGATTACACTGCTAAAACTTACAATGACTTGACAAACTTTTGACTTGCGTTGGCGTTGAGGAACATGTTCACAGAAATTACGGCATTTCTGAGAGAAGAGTGAAGCAAATGGACAATGAGATGTTTGTACAGTATAGATTATATTGTTCGGCAACGTATCCACATATAATATTCCGAGCACATTCGAGAGCACAGAATTTATAAATCTAATTTTATTCAAACACCAAACATACCTACGTACATATTATGTCTGGTGGTTGTAGTTAATGTATTTCAATTATTCCATTTTTGTAACAGGAAACTATGTATAATGTACTTGCTACAGGTCCTATAGGGCTAAATAAATGTGTTGCTGCGTATCGAGATTATAAGATTTTCTATTGAATTAATCTAACCCCTGAACTTAAAAGCAACTATACCCAGCACACCCTCGTAGTATAGTGATTGTGCTTATCATTTTTTGCTTAAAGTACTTAGCGTATTTAACAATTACTTCATTTTGAGTCCATATGTGTCAATGTGGAAAGATTAAGTAATTTGTGCGATACTAAAGAAGGGCTTCTCTCGTTTCTAGCTATCAATGGCTCTAATAGATAAAAATTAGGTGTTACCTTAAATGGCTATAATGATTGATTTAGAGAAAGAAAATCAAAATATGTAGATTAAGAGTAAAAGAAAGTTTGTAGATTAGTCTAAGCTTAGCATTAATTAGCAAGTGCATGATTAAGTTTTCAATTTCCGCCTTTTATTACTGTCTATAAAATATAATAAAACATAGGATTGGGTTGCAACATATATTTTGTTTTTATCACTCTTGTATAAGGTGCATCTGCTCGACTCAAATGTGAAATTTATTAAATTGATGATAGGACAAGACTATGGATTTTGGATTTCGTAATTTCAAAACATGTATTGACTTGAAGCAAGTACCTAAAACGCGCATTACTGTATACTAACGACTTAAAGTTGCATGTGGAAGAAAAATATAATTTTTATATGAAGATTCTATTCTATATTTAAAGATTTTGATTTTGGAAATTGTTATTATACTGTTAGATAGAAAAGTTATGAGTATGACAGAACTTTTTCAAATTATAATTATAAATGAAGTCGGTAGTAATGAAAAATCCTATATTTATAGTCAGTTTTCCAAGAAAGTGTAAGCTGCTTTGTTAAAAAAAGTATATTACTTTGTTTCCTTAATAATAATGCAATAATTAAATAAATGTGTCTCTCACTTTTTATAAAACAGCGTTTCAACCTCTCGTAGTCTCACATCAGTACATACAATACATACGAATATAAATTTTTCTACATTTATTTTTATTTACTTACTTGAAACTATGTTCAATGCGTCGCATCAATTTTGACTGTCTTAAAATGACTCAAATGTCAAATGTCTTCAAAAGAAATGAGGTTTTGCATTTCACAAGTTCGACTACACGTACATTTGTAAAGCTTATTTGAGCTCATCACACAGTTTATATGAGTTATTTTTAATGCAGGATTATAACATTTTAACATAGTTTTCATGCTTTCATCCTTTTTCTGATTTCTGTGGCAAGCGGTAATAGAACAATTTGCAAGTAGTGTAGCCATGTCGGCTTCACACAATTCCGTAAATATAATCATCGAGAAGACACACTCAGATTCCATCGTAATTTCATTTCGCCTATAGAATGTCATATTTTATTATGTCTCTCTAACACGCATGTTACGAATTCTGAAGATATGAGTTGAAAGATGAACTGGGTTTTTATCATTCCAAAGATTGCATTTCTAAGCATCAGTGGTTTGTCATGTCATGCATTTTCCTCGTACACGCATCCTCTTCCTCAATCCTCACTCTGATAAAACTCAAAACAGTGTCGGAAAAGGCTAGTAAGAGTTGGCCTTTTTATTATGACATACCGTATATGCCCAATTTACCCCCCTCTCTCTTATAGCACCCCCTTCCCTATTTTGCCTTTTTATTATGACATATACTAGTACGATGGATAGTAGTACGATAGATTACGAAACGATCGATGTATTTTGACTGGAAGCATGTATCGTATGTAATTCAGATTTGTCAGTAATTAATTTTGGAATTTACTTCCTAACGAGAAGGATTATCATGATGAGTTTATGGTGCTCCAAATGTTTTATCTAATCACCCGTTTCAGGAGAGTGATTTCACAATTTTCCCCTATATTCTTACATTTTAATATGCATATAGTTGTAGGTTTAAGCAATCGCATTTCTACCGATAGAAAGCGAAATTATTTTTGATTAAACATGTTCACTGACCATTAATACATTGTGCTATAACCAACCGGTTTAATAAGCTGGTTAGGTACGTAATAATGTATTGAAGCATTGAAGTCCATGCTTTTCCATTTAACGAATCTCGTTTTAGTAATGACTGGTAATGACATTCGGAAAAAACATGGGAAAGATCTGGATAAACTGATCCAGCTTTATTACTGTGAACTCCAAATGACATGCATCCATTGTGCGCTTAAAACACTTTAATTAAGCTCTCAATAATATTCTGCAGCTGGTCAAGTGTGTCATTAAAAGAACCATTATTACGGAAAGAGTTGCGAAGTGAAGACCTCAAAAGTGTTTTGTGCAATGCAAATTTAAAACCCTTTCCTTAAACTATTTTCATTTTAAAGGCAGCATTTTTGGAGTAGTATTTATAAAACCTTTACACACGAAAAAGTCTAGGAGAAAAGGTCGAGTCTAGTCTAATTCGGTCGGATCCAACCCGCTAGCTTCATAAGTTGACCTCATAGTAAATTGGGAGTAATAACAAAGAACTTGCTGTAGGCCTATGAAACAGTCAGCAGACAACGTGAAAAATCTAACGGAAGTTGCAGTAGAAAAAGAAAGGTCTACCCGAATTACACTGCAGGAAGCAGGAAGCAAGTTACATATCAATCCTTTCTACTGAATAGCCGCAAAATGGTGGTAACGTTTAATTTTTGTATCTATATACCAAAACTGAATACACGTTATAGGTAGTTGAATTCCTAGCTTTAGCTTCTCGTGATAGCTTAACTCATCATATGCGTGCAGCTAATAAGTAGCATTTTATAGTATCTGGGGTGTCGTAAATCGCTTTGCGTTTTTGTCTGTCGCTATTTTAATAGAAATATTCAACACACGCGCTGTTGTCCACGATTACTTTACCAGTGCCTTTTTTACACCTGCTTCATTTTTATTTCTAATGCAAAATACTGACCAAGAAATTGCAGGTACATGCATTCATAGAAGAAGAGTTCAAGTTTGCACACACTGACAGTGAGGACTAATGACATTGAGGTGTCTACCAAGCAGGCATTTTACTACTACCACGAAAAAGAGGAAGTCGAATTTCCCAAAGTATATTACCATTACCAGCGAGAATTTGAGTTCATGGGAATTCTCTTTGAGTTGTTGAGACTTGAGACTACATAATTACCAGCTTCGCTGTTACATACTGTTAGGAAAGTGGTTGTCATAAGGTCCAGATTATAAAAGTGATATGATATTTTGTTCAAGTGGGTTTAGGCATGTATATTATGGCGATTTTGCGTAAAGTATCCTTGTGATAAAGACCTTTGCCGAATACATTTTGAAGGCCAACAGCAGGAGATAGGGCAACATCAGATCTATGTAACGGCAATGAAAGTTCATGCGCAGGATTTGTTACATTAACTTTTATTCGTTGTGTAGTTTATCAAAGAACCATGAACATTCCCACTACATTTATCTACTTCCGCTGTCCCTTCATGCAAGTAAAATTATATTGTCAGTGTCAGCAGTTATACCAAGTTTTTGCTTGTATTTTGAAGGTAGTTTGATGATTTCGTGCAGGTATGCGAAATGGTTTGGTTTAGCACGCACAACGGCACAACGTAATAAACGAGAAACTTATCCATGGACATATTTGTGTCTTTCGTTCATTTGCAAAGCGGTGAAATAAATCTTCCGCATCTTCTGCTAATAACTTGCATAATAATTACATATTGTACCAATGTATATCTTCGTGATTTCTTTTTGTGTGCAGTACCTTTTACTTTTTTACTCGCGGCATGCCAATTTTTATGTTCATGCTTCGTTTGCAATTTTTCTTAATTTTTTAAAAACATACCTAATTAGTTAATTAAGTAGCCTATTATTTCTGACTTGCAGAAATAAGGCTATAATGTGTCGTTGTTAAACCATCTCTGAGTTTTCCAGTTTAGCTGTCCAAAAAATATCGTGCAATCAATCATGCTATATGTGAGTTGTAAAATTAGAATTAGAATTTTTAAATAGGTTATATACGTAAAGTTTAATGAAGGATTTGAAAGTATGTAGGTACGGATAAGGTCATGATTTTATTGATATTTACTAAAACGTAGCTAAATAATAGCTATTAATATGCACCTACCACCAACACTTATACTTCATCTCTCTCCATATCTGAAGTTGCTGGAATGTCCACCATCAGTTCATACTTACCTAATTGATTAAAAATTAAAAACTTTCTTCATTCTTTGATTGAATAACTATCAGAATGTGTTGAGAATTGCAATGAAAAGGAGGTCAAAATACATACATTTAAGATCACGTACTGTATTCATGCACACTTGACTTGTATATATCTGCCAGGTATGCATGCTTAAACAGTACCAATAACGCATGGCTCGCCATTCTTAGGTTTTTATTAACTTCAAGTTTTATTTACAATTTTGGGGAATAATACGCGCAGTCAATAATCTAGCCAAGCGAAAACAGGTACGGGATGCGAAATACATGCCTTTCTGAGGGCATGGATGTAAATTGTATCATCAATAAGCACATACTTTAGGTAAAATTTATAAACGACGAGCACCAGAGAGCTCAATAGTCTTCAGCTTGCTTTTCATTGTAACTTTAAGCAGCCACTGTTTATGGATGCGCAATTATTTCTATAAAGTTGGTAATCAAGATCAGTCAATTAGGTCCTGGTTGTTGTTGCAATAGCTAGCTAGTGCGACAACGACAACTATCGCCTTAGAATAAATTAGCCACTATGTTATAGACCGTTGTGTATTCCCCCTGACCAGTATTTTTCTGTTCATGTGTGAAGGTTGAGGTTATATAATGTCAACAACCTATGAATAATCTTAACTATTATGCATAATATGTTACGTAATTAGTAGTTTATATTCAACCATGCGGTCCCTCTGGGGTACTTGACAGCGCACAACAGCAATAAAGCAAACTTCTCTGCATATCGTTATGACGCCAAAAGAATAGAAGCTGCCTCAGTGTCTTCTACGTAGCAGTCAAGTCATACAAAATGGCACCTGAAGAAAAGGGACATTCACTTTTCTTGTTGTTGGGCAGTGCCTTCTGCCCTTTGCCTTCTCCACGCTACACTAACTCTAAACAACAACAGATTGTACGATGTGCAAACTCCCATAACGCATACCGATGCATAACGCGAATATTGTTTGGTCTTCTTAGAGATCGAGAGCGGAGCGAGCTGCGACTTGTGCTCCGTGGTGCCTTTTTTTCGATCTTCAGCGTTCGCAGGCTGTTATTACAGTGCCAATTCAATGGAAATGGAGTGGATAGGTAGTTTACAAGCCGATGCCGAATGGCACAGTGACCAATATCAGTCAGCACTCAAGGATCAAGGTAGCCACGTACCGTTCCTGGCTTAGCACTAATCTAAATGCGGCAAATTTATGACACTATGCTCATAAAACATTATCCATACTTGATCGCCTTTTATACTGCATATCACCCATAGAATGCTTATAAACGATTGATTTAATATATGTTCCCTACCGTAGTAAAAAGGTTTTCCGATGTCAACATGACAATGTTGTTAACTACTACATGCTTTCTGAATTAAAAAATCTGATGTCTTGAGAAGTTTATTTTCAATGAGGCTCAATGAAACTAATTTACTCCTTCTAAGGTACATATATGTACATACGTATGTATGTATATGCTTTAGTGTTTATATGGTATGTCTGAAGACGAATATTATGAGCTACTTCGAATTCTTCGTGTTGAGTGTGGAATCGACTCTGAGGTTTTCGTACTTGCGCAACCCACTGTCATTTCATGTTGCAGGCTTTTGATTTGCAAAATTGGCTGCGTGGTGTTGGTTTTTTTGCCACCACAATTTGTACTATGAATGGAATGCATTCACTCCCAAAAACATAATAATGACCCACAGACTGCGCTACACAGAATGTGGAATGACAGAACATAGAAAAATTAATCAACCGTGTTCTCGTGTTGGTTAGATAGTAATTGTTGATGCTTTTTAAATATGAACAGAAGTAACTGAAACTATATATTTCAAACGACCGTTTTTCATATGTACTAGACTTGCTCGGATACTCAAGCGACTAAGAAATCTTTTAAAAATTAAATTGCACAATGGCAGTTGTTTTGCTGTGTTCTACCATTGTGCTTAAACGAAAGTTTGCAACTACTGTCGAAAACAGTTTGCCGATGTCATTCCATGCTCATTTCGCTGTACGTCGTAACAAAGTTTATTACGTTTAGACTTCATAATCAAAAGTCAAAGTGAGTGTGTTATTTTGTAGTTTTTCCAGAACGTGTAGTTTACAAAATAATCTTCAGCTTCAACAGGAAAGAGCAACTCAAGAAGTTATTCAAGTAGCACCTTCACAAAATTCACATTAGTTAATTATGAAGTCACCAAGCCAGAGACACAATAAGAGCAATGGGGTCTGCAGCGGCAACTCTTCCTGGTGCCTCGTAGTAGGTAGCTATATTTGCAATCTCTCCACAAAATTCTGACGCTTAAGTAATATTATTGGCAACCCACTGGTTTTATGGTTTTTTAGTCTCAAATCTGAAGCCTGCAAGCAAGCAATAATATAACGCTGTATCTCTGCTTTTATGCTTGTAATTTTGATAGTCGTAGTCGTATAACCTACTTTTTTTTCAAAACACTTGTGTGAGTACAAAGCGCACTTCAATTTGCTGCGCTGCTGATAGATGCACTCGGAGTTAGTTACCTTACAGAGACAAATGGTCATTTCAGCATAAAGTTATGGTTGAGTGATTTTTTTATATTTTAATCAGCTTCCAGTTCCCTTTTTTGGTCCCATTTAGCAAGCTCTAAAACCGTCTCAACTTGCTAACATCCGGTATACCACAGGCAGAGCAGAACTGGCTAAATTTCAAATTAAATTTTTTTTGTAGATTATCTCTTATGTGAGGATGTTCCTGGGAGGCTGTTAAATTAGTCCTTCTGCTAATTGGTACAGCTTCTTTCGTTCAAGTGCCAGTTAAATAATGTCTTTATAGAGCTCTGTAAAAGTATACACCATGCTTTCAAGCATTTTTTTTAGCAAATTGTACATTGTACAATTGTACTTAGGTATATGACAACTCAGCTATATTACGTAGCTTCTCAAACTATCATAAACTGGAAGTGGCATTTTTCTCATGTGCACATTTCAATGTAGTGGCAGGCATTTGTTGCGTAAGGGCACCATGGCTTTGAACGGTGGTTTCAACTTTTATTGCCTTATCCTTTGTAGCTAAAACCTGAATTGCAAAAAGCAATAAACAAGTATTTTATTTTTTTCTTGAGAATTCTTCATAAAAATTTAGCAGGGTCACGGATGATGATACATGTGAAAGCATACCTGTTCTTTGAGCAGAAAAGAATTATATAAATGACCGTGACATTAACAAAAACAATATGTACACCTGTATAAGTCATCTTATTGATTATATAAAATAACTAACCTTTGTATTTTACATACATATGTAAGTGGCTTACCTACGTGGGTAAGTAAGCAATGGCATTCTGTGCATTGCATTGTTGCAAGTGTGCGAACGAAACGAATGTAAGTAATGGTGATGACGGCGATAAGCTTACGCTGCTTGACGTTGTGGGCAACGCGCAAATAATCCGCAATAATGTGATCTGTATACAATGAGTATCATTGACGCTGTGATAGCACTGACAGCGCAGCACGGAGTAGACACACACGAGCACAGGAGTCAGGTAGTGTGCAGCATTTCACATGACCACTTTTTTTTGTTGAATAGAACGTCTCAGTACAGTGTGGGATTACGGTTAGTTGTTTAAAGGTTTGGGATGATTGCAAATTACGAGCCTTTGTTTCTCGTAAAAGCTAGCAATTTTTGTCGAGTCGAAAGACGAGAGGTTTTTCATTAGCAGATGTGATGATATATAGGAAAGGAAGAGTTTAGTCATCATGTAGCAACAGCAAAGACTGCTGCTGAAGATTTTTTTTAGAAGTTGGGAAAGAACGTCCCCTTCGTATGTAGTACCGTATCTAGAAATTATAATATAATTTATTCCTGTCTCTGAATCGTGATCATCATCATTAGCTTTTTTACGAAAAAGTACTTGAGGTCCTTTCATCACAATTCCTCGTTTTCCTCTTCGTTAAGATACCTAAAGAGGGAAAAAGTAGGTTTTGAAAGCAAAGTGAAATTCAGGAAAACCTTTGTAGTGTGTAGAAGTTTGCTAGGTACAAATGTGCAAGTGCTTAAACACCTCCTGCTCCATGAATAGCCACTAACTGCATATGACCTATTTGTTTCTGTGCGTGAGTAAAATTTTGTGACTCGGCTCGCCCCAAATAAATCATACGCTACCAGCAACAGGATACTTCAATGAAATTCCAAGATTAGTTCAACGGCAGATTTTATGCCTTTTTTAAAAACGTTTATCTTGGAGATTCTAATATCGGAGTGCTGTTGGAAATGTGCCTTCATGATTTAAAGTATTTCTTTTACGTGGTCTAAATATTACTGATAACTGATACCGAAGACGGTTCAGTGTTTCTGTTAGCTAACAATCCTCTTTCCAATGAAGTGTGCATCACTAAACGGTAAAGTTGGAGCACATGGTAGCATATGAGTGGTTTTGAGCGAGCGAGAAAAGTTTCTTATTCCCCCTTCTTAAACTTTTGCCGATCAATAAGCATCTATAACTGAGTATGAGTGCTGCTGACACTTCGACTCGGCCGTGTATTTTCGACGGTCTCCAACAACATACCCGTCCAGTGCAACACCCGGGAAAAGAAATGAATCCGAAAAATCCGGAGGATATGATTCAGCCTGCTCCCGAGCCTTTTAAGGCTTCTCCGGCTGTAGTCAATCATAACAATAACTCCATCAATATTCATAATTCGCTTTCCCAACACCGCCGCAATGTGTCCATTACTGCTAACTGCTACTTACAAATGCTTACAAGCCCTTTGAAAACATATCGTGAGCGCAGGGCAAACAATTTGGCAACAACTATTGTGGAAGAATCTAAAGGTGATCAATCTGGTCAAACTAATGAAAAATCCGACTTTCAAAAGGATATGGAAACTGCGATGGAGCTGCTAGGGGCTATTGGCTACGCAATTTACGCAATAACAGTGGCCGTATTTGTCTCTCTTATACCAAGACGATTTCGCTACAAGGACATTACCGATCAGGTTGTGCTCGTCACTGGAGCTGGAAGCGGAATTGGGAGGTTGATGGCCAAGAAGCTTGCCTTGAATTACGGAGCTGTGATTGTTGCTTGGGATATCAATAAAACAGGTATGTACTTAATTTGAAGACTACTTCCTCTCTGCATTTTGATGGTAGAGATTCACCCCTTCAGACAAGATTTACACAACAGACATGGTACGATCAACGTAATGTTGGCTTATTGGCACTAATAATGCATGCTCCAAGTTTTGAGATTGTGACAAAGTTGTGGTAAACAAGGGAAGGCTGTAATTGTAAGGAGTAAGGCCATTAGTTAAGATGTGCGAATAAAAGTGAGCGAAAAACGTGCTTTCCAAATCAGCATTTCGTCTAGTAACACATAATATCCAATTTAGTATTCGCATTTTGGGCAAATGATTTGTACTTGCCCTTCGCTCTTGACATTCTGTCGGTGTCGAGATTAATCTTACAATTTAGCCAAAACTATGAACACTGCAGTAACAGTAAGTATTAGCCCTTCGCACAGTTCGCACACTTTAACAAATGAACAAAGAACTGAGATTGAGAAGAAAGCGAACAAAGTGCAGTAGTATATGAAGCGCAAAGTTTGGAATTTTGTTTGTTCACAATTTCATTTTTTCCATTCAGAAGATATTCCTTTTTGTATGGTGACTTGGCTTTATTTTGCGATACATGACTTTTATTCTGAAGTGACCTTCTACGGAGAAATTAATTGTTCTTGTTTGAGTACGTAGTGGAAATAAGTGAGAGAGACTTCATTGGGAAGGGTACCTAAGTACCTATTACATGTTACTATTCTTGCAGCCGATGATAACAATATAGTATCGTAAAACGCATTAGCCACTAAATAATTATAAATTGCGAAATCGCATGTCATGCATGTAAGCATAGTAAGATGCAACAAAATTATCCATCTCCATCCACGCCACAGACAGACAGATATAACGGTTGGGTGGGCATGCGTGAAATGGGTGCAGTGCAGTTGAACATCAATTTGTTTTGATACTTTAAAATCTCAATTGCAGCAGGGTACGCCGCGTGTGCCTATATAACCAAAGTATTTTCAAGACTACATTTGACATAGTTTTTGGTAACCACAACCTGTTGACAAAACTGTAGATATAGGTATTTGCGTTGTTTTGCAGCTTAGTGTGTATATTCTGCGCGAAAGCTACATTTCAAAATATTTTGACACGGCTAGACTTTAAACAAGAGTGATTTTACACTATCATTTACTCAATAATTGCATTTGTTCTAGCGACAACATCATATTTTACTTTTTAATTTGGTATTAACAGGAAATGATGAAACTGTTCGTGAAATCCAAGCTGCCGGTGGAAAATGCTTCGGATATGAAGTTGATGTTTCATCCAAGGAGTCCATTTACGCTACTGCTGAAAAAGTAAAAGAAGAAGTTGGCAAAGTCGAAATTCTGGTCAACAATGCCGGTATCGTTTCAGGAAAACGGCTTCTGGAGATTCCTGATGCCATGATTGAGAAAACGATGACTGTAAACACCTTATCAAACTTCTGGGTAAGAAGATCCCGATTTATAATTTGCGCTTGCGGTAGAAATATGCTTAAACCCTAGTTGTTCATTGTTGTAAATCTAAAGTACTTACAAACTAGCATATATTTTGATACGTTTGCGGAATTAAAAAATTCTTGAAAAGCGAAAAGTTAAAATTTGCAATTCTGTGGTTAGTTGATAGCCATATGTTGACATCGAAGTGTTTAAATGGGACAGCGATTGCATATAAAAAGTAGTATGTTCAACTATTTAATGATGAGGGAACGTGTTTTAGGCAACCAAAGGCAAAAAAATGCCATTAACGTAGATTGCAGTGGAGCTGCCATTTTTTTCTCTATATTACTACTAGGTATACCTTGACGGATGGGTTATTGCGAAAGATGTACTTTTGCATACGCGTAGGAAAACCTAAAAGCCTCGCACCAATACGCACAAAACAATCTTTTAAGTGAATGTTCTCTCTCAGCTAGTTAGTCGAAATCTGCAACCATTTTCAGTTTATGACATTATGAATAAAAAAATTGTTACAAAACTATTATTTAAAGTTTACATTTTTTCATACTCTTCGAATTTTGATTTTCCTCATTATTGTTATAAATGTTCCTCATTATATAGGTATGTACTTTACTTATACGTTACCGTTTTGCAACTTTCCCATTTATTATGTTTTTTACCTAAAACTACCTTAACTTAGGTAAGTCTAGACTTTAATGTTGAAATCGGATATTTTGTATTAAAACTGAAAATTACTTTATTATCAAACGACAATTGCTGTGGTGCACTAACAACGCAAACTTTCTTCACTGGGAAATTGTTTTGGTTCATTATAATTTGTGTGTCAACATATTTTTTCTTATTTCCAAAGACTCTGAAGGCCTTTCTTCCTGGAATGATGAAAGACGGACATGGGCACGTAGTAACTATTGCCTCAACCGCTGGACTCATCGGTGTGAATCGACTAGTCGATTATTGTGCCTCAAAGTATGCTGCCATTGGCTTAAGCGAAGCTGTGCAAAATGAATTGAGGGTATGAGTACGAACTACCTGAAAAATGATCTAGCGATTGCTGACCAATATATACCTATTTAATTATACATGAATATGCAACATTGAATTTCAGGCTGAAGGATTCGATAAAATTTACACAACTTGCGTCTGCCCCTATTACATCAACACTGGCATGTTTGATGGAGTTAGATCAAAGTAAGTTTGTCCACCAGCAATGTCGTTTTTTTACATTAATAAATAAAATTCAAACGCATAAATGAATAACAATGTTTTCGTATACCTCCACAGGATTGTATCTATTCTTAAACCAGAAGCAGTTGTGAATGATATTATCGCTGGAATTCTTACGAATCAGGAACAAATTGTGATGCCGAGATGGCTGTACCTTTTGCTAGTTCTTAAAATGTATCCATTTTCATAAGTTTTTGGGAGAAAATCTTAATCTTTCGTGGCAAAGGCTAACTATTGGTTTACTAACAATAACTTTCATTTGCTATTCCGTGTGTAATACCTTTCTAAAAAATTATAGGATGGTGCCCGGGGAAGTTGGAAGAAGAATAGCGTCCGCTCTCGGAATCACTGGTACTATGTTGGAGTTCAAGGGAAGGCCCCTTGGTCATGGGCCAGCCCCAGCCACAAGCAATAGTCCTTCAAGTATTGAAGCCGATGCGAAAGCTTCGTAAGCACAACTGCCATCATGCATCAATTACGTCAAAATACTCTTTAAAAACCTAGTTTACTTCCGTACTTTTAAAATCTTATTGTTAGTGCAAAAAAATCGCGATGAGGAAATGCGCTAATTACCCGGTGAAAACTGGATTTTAGCCAATATCCAATATCTGGGGACCACCAAGAAGGCTAATATGTAGTTTTATTTTTGCTCAGTGTTATCTTCAATATCTAAGAGTCAAGAATGTACTTTAACTAAAACCATTTTTTAGGTATGTCACTTCTGTAAGCTATAAATATTCTTATTACAAAGAGAAACGGTGATATCTTCCGATGATATTATTGCTTTATCATTTATGTACCATAATTTAAAACTGGATACAAAATAAATTTTACCACTATATAGACTTACAACTTGATAATTATTCCATCCTTCGAACTAGCATTTTACAGTGGAAATTATTTAAACTAGCATTAAGTTCGCATTTAAAAATATTTGTTGGAATTTTTTAAAAAATCATTCCACATAGCACTAGCACCTATTAACAGCTTCGCTATTGCAGTTTGGCGGAGTAAAATCAGGCTTCAAAGTTAATGAAACGCATCATAAAAATTGAACAAAGAGAACGGTCGCATCCAGTGCAAGTTACTGATAGTGTACTTAAAAGCAACCATAAAGTAGTTTCATGATGCCCCACCATGCAGCTGGTCAAAGGAGGTGTGTTTACAAGGGCGAATTGAGGTGAATTTAAATTTAGGACTTGAGCTTGAGCGTTTGTTATAATAATGCACTTGAGAGACAACCAATTTGTTTTTGTTTGGTAATACGACGACTTGGAAAGTTGAAAAAGGTGTCTGTAAGTAACCGGCGAATCCTTAACCATTAACTTAATTTTCTCATTAACTTGGGCACAGCCGGCCTTCTCACTATCAATTATTTCTTGTTCTCTTCCGGTGTCAGTTAAATGTGTCATTCATATTTCAGTGGAGTATTCGCAATTTCATAGATAATAATTTTTTAAAAAGGACATTATATAACTACATAGTTAGATTGTAAATTGTCTTTCCTTCCAGTGTACCAACAGTTTGAATTTGACCCGAGAAAAAATAATGAAGCACTGATTTTAGAAGGTTGTTCTGGTAGCTTTAGATGACTCAGGCGTGACAGGACAGGAGTAAGTATAATTGTAATTTTTCGGTGACTAACTATTTTATTTATTTTTGGTTTTATACAATAGATGCGCGTTAATTGTGAGCAGCACTTTACTGCGAAAGAGTTTGGGTTTTAATCGTATTTATAGCAAAAGTTAAAACGGGGAATGCCAAGTGCATTTTCGAGAATAACTAAACGTTTAATGAGCAATGCATACTTTTATGCAGTAATTATTTTGCAATTGCTGCATTAACACAACTGGCAGTGGTTCGCAATTCAGGACCTTGCTAATCCCTCTGGATTTAATAAAATACATATTTTGACAATTACAACAGGAATTGGAAGTTCTATAGAACAACAGCAACATACAATACTCATTGGTATAAAAAGTACAAGTTTTAATTCAACATAATCCAAAATGGACACCATATCATCCATGAAAGTAAACCTGAAATTTATTAAACTTTTGCATTTGCTTTATGGTGCGACTTAATTTAACTTGCTTGTATATTTGCTAAAAACATTCATATTCACTTTTTTTATTACTACTATTTTTATTAAGCATTTGAACAGTCTGGTTCTTGGTGTAAAATGGTTTGCTAAGATAAAATTGCGATAACCGTAAGCTGCGCTTTGTAATTTTAAAAACATCAATAGTGATTAGTAACGAAAATAAAATGCACGTAAATGATTGTAGATAGCTGCTTAATTCATGCTACTAATGCTTTCTTCACATTCAGACACATTGAGCTAATGTGCTTTTTGAGTCTAGATTCAGTTGATTGCTAACTGACTAACTGATATATTATTGATTGCAATTTGATACGATAATTTTCTGCTCTCTGGCGTGAAGAATCGATAGCACTAACAGCAGAGCTGTAACTTTGTTGTGTAGAAAAACGAATCTGAATCTGAACGTTTGTCGTTTGCATTAGTCACATGCAAGATATTACTCCAATTCGTTTTTGCAAATACAAATCAGTCAACGATAATTGCTGACCAAATTAGCCATTGTATAATGGTTCGCATTGTTTTCTCGTAGCCTAGAAGTTCTCAGAAGAGAACTGGTTTGCTTGTGCTAATAATTTGTTGCAAATTCTACGAAAAAATATTTTTACTAAAAACGTCAGCTTCAGCTTGACTATCAAGTTTATACATATATATCTCGAGTAAACTTAAATAAAACAACGTTCGATTACTTAAAAACTTTATTAATTTGCAGTTGACGGATCTTAAGCAAGAGTTAAAGGCAAGAAACCTTCCTTCGACTGGCGCAAAGCAAATTCTTGTAGATCGACTAACACGAGCCATGGCTGCAGGTAAACAAAAGCATACACTCATCTTCCCTACATGTTGTGAATTATGTATCACTTATCACACATAATGGAGATATATTTTGATTTTATTTTCTATTTCATTATGATTCACTAAGAAAAACTAGCCGCAGATGACTCTAATATTGATGACTTGTTGGACGAGGATTCCATGCTTGGGGTAATTTATCAGAATAATTAGTAACTAGTAATGACAATGTCTGTGGCCGCGACAGATTAAGTGTTTCTATTAAACGTAGAAAAGTTTCCTGGAATATTTGTTATATAACGGATTTTCAATGCTGCTTTTATGTATTTAATGAAATAGGGCGAGGAAAGTGACAGTGGCTCCGACGATGCTAGTGCTGTGGCAGACTTGATAGCTTCTCCAACAGCCACAGTTCCACCAACAGCACTAAAATCTCCAGTTAAAAAACAAGAACCCCTCAAAAGATCTGCACCCGCTTCAAAAACAGAACAAAATGGAACTTCTACAAATGGAGATGGTGCACCTCCATCCAAGAAGAAAATTATCTTGAACCGACAGCCCGTCCCCGACGCAGCACCACAAATTCTCTCTGGCCCAACAGCAGAGGCAATTGCTGCTAACAAAGTTGTTTCCGAAAGCAAGGATGATGAAGCCAGTGGTCAAAAGTCACTTATTAAGTTAAGTGATGAAACAACGGCACCTACGACAGATAAACTAAAACTTAGACAGGAAAAGTTCAAATCCGAGGCGCTCACAACAGCAGATTCAAGTGATAAGATGAAACAACGAGCTGAAAGATTCGGGGTTGCTGCAGCAAGTGCAACGGGAAAAGTATCTGTAAGTTTATAAAATGTTCACTTCAATTGTTATAATTTGGCTTCTTGAAAATATGTCGTAACGTTATGATATTATTTTTATAGCTTACCACCGAATATGATGCAAAAATGGCTAAGCGGCAGGAGCGATTTGGGATCGCCACCTCAGAAAAAATTGATGAATTAAAGCAAAAACGAGCCGCTAGATTTGGAGGTGGTGCAAAAGTCTCTGTCGATTCAAGTGAAGTAGAGGAAAAAAAGAAGTTGAGAGCTGCACGATTTGCAGCCGCATTGTAATTTTAACTCACTCAAATAGAAATAAATATTTTTCCTTCTTTTAGCTGTTCACTTTCTGACGTTGTTTGCTAGATTAAAATTAAAGAAAATTTCAATTCATGCTTGCTAATATTAATTGAACAGTAGGGTTACAGCAACTCCAAAATAGGATTTAGGATTGCAACTCATTTTGTTGTTTGAGAATCCCTACCTATTAACAATTTTTACACAGTTGGAGAAATGAAAAACCACTATGATGATTTGCTATGTGGTAAATTCGTAAAAAATTATAAATTTAATTTTTAAACGTTTACATATACACACCCAAATTGCGTGCTATAACGTGTAACCTTATGTAGTAGCAATTTGTTATTAGCTTCAGTTTTCTTATTTTACCTTTTTTGGTATAGTATTCAAATACTTCCACTAGATGTAATGAATTGACCACGACTGGCCATTGTTTGTTGTTCATTGAATACATGCATTATTATTTTGTAAACGTTAATGTAAATATTTGTTAACAGTTATGAAATGTTGAGTGGACATGCATAACAAATATTAGACCATAGTTCTAGAATTAGTACATTGTATGTATTGTAATTCTCTGAGTAATAAAGACAAGATAAAGTAATAATACTTTGCGTAGTGTTATGATAACTTTTAAAATCATTATTTTTATAGGTAGGCAGGCATATATGGAATTGAATTTTATTGTTGTAGAACATGTCTCAGTTGTGGGTTTATGGTTCTTGTAGCCCTCGATCTTAAATTTGAGAACTCCACAAGTTCATTGCTGGATAATGTTTGGCTACAAAATATATGCAAAGTTTGCATTGCAAACCGCAAATGTTAAAAAATTTCATCTCTTTGAGATTTGATATGGGTACCTACACTGTATGTACTGTGTAGGTAGGTATGATTGATTATCATCACATGGTGGTATGATAAGTGAAGAAAAACAGCACCACCAATGGTATTACAATGCAATACCCCTACGATGCCATTATTCGTGATCACAAAAACGGGTTCTGTGCTACTAGATGGCAATTGCTGTCTACTTGGGTATTTGAAGCACATTTTTACAATTTAGTCTCATTCAGGCCAGGTTGGAATACCACAATTCACACAGTCACAGCCGCAACGCAACCCGAGCCGATCTAGCGTACCAACGCATCTTTCCATTTTAATTATAACGTTCTGATAAAATTAGTAAATTCATACATCATCCGCCGGGTTTTAATTGGTAATGGTGTAATGAATGATCATGATAACTTACGCATATGAACGCAGACTTCATATTATGGTGTTATACTTAGGAAAGGTTTGCAGTGGTATGTAGAATTTTAAAAATTGCAAAAGCCGATTGATTTGTTGATGACTTCCGTAAAAATGCTTTTTTGCCACCCAAATTAATATATTGAAAAGCTTTCTATTTTTAGGCTATGTGCTTTTTAATTTAAACATTTCAAATATTTGACCTACTTAAATCATAATAAGTTACATAAGATAGATTTTTATTTATTATCTCTGCTTGTCTTACAATTGCAATAGTAGACTGATATGATTCATGTACTAATCGAAGTTCTCTGGACGAATCTGTATGCCTTCCTGCTACAGACGAAATTATTTGGTGACTAGACTATGATTTTCTGGATTTCTTTTAACAATGATCATGCCGATCTTCATTTCAGTTTCAACTCTTCAGAAAAGCAGTTCTGGATACTGAAGAAAGAGAGACAAAGAAAAGGATTATTTATCTCACACAGGCTTTGTGTTCTGTTGAATAATTTTTTCCTGATTGTTCCGTTCAAATTACTTCGTTTGTTTGATGCAATTCTGAATATCAAAATGAAATGGTATCGCTACTTATTTTCTTAACAAAAGACTGTTAAGAAGCGTTGCAGGAGCAAGTCAGTACGTTTGTCAATAATATCAAAGGAGCTGAACAATATGCTTTTTTAGTACCGGGAATGAAAAAATACAATGCGGGACCGTCACGTCTAGAGTCATTGCTGCTGTGAATTGTAAAGAATAACAAGTTATGATTGCATTGACAGACCAGCAGAACAAAACAGGGGAATTCCAATTTCAAGTTCATATAGAAATGTTTTATTCGAATCCACATTTATAAATATGTGCTTAGCGTTAGCTCGTCAAACAACAATAATGAACAGAAGTAGATTTACAAATGAAATGATAATAAAGGACTCCAGCAGAGATTCTATTTATTATTTGAAATTTGTGGTGTTTCTTTTTCATCAAATATTATTCTTTTTCATTACATTATAATGTGTGTTATTACCATTATTGATCACATTTTCTCATACAAATCGTGATTACCAGTTAATTAAATGTCTTTGCTGCATTCCTTTACTTCCTCGACTCGCATCTCTCTGACTATCTATCTACTTTTCAAAACTTTTGCTAGACTGAACTGGTTAGGAATAATACATATAAAAAATGACAAATGGATGAGTAAATGGTTCATGTTCAGAGAATGAGTTTCTAGTAAACTCAGAAGTGCGAGCTGTAGTGGGCTAGGTAGCACTATGCACCATTTACAGCGGCTGCTGATAGAAAAAGAGTTGCATGTAGGTATCGCTTGCTCGAATTGC